>CACRSC010000030.1:102228-160811 GCA_902651635.1 Mastigamoeba balamuthi
GCCCACTGGATGTCGCTGTACTGCGCCCTGCAGCCCTCGTGGCCCGCGCAGTAGCCGCTCCTCCAGAGGACGCAGAGCAGGATGAGCAGCATGAGGGCGCTGGGCGGGCTGATGCGCTTGGCCCTCCGCGCGTAGAACTCCACCAGCGAGTGGCCGCTCCCCTCCAGCCCCCGCACCTGCCGCACCAGCCATCAGCACGGGGACACCAGCTCGGCAGGCCAGAGAGAGAGAGGACAGGGGAGCGCACGACAGAGCCGAAGACGAGGAAGCCGCTGATGACGAAGAAGATGTCGACGCCCACGAAGCCGCCCTGCACCCAACCGAGGTGGAACAGCAGCACGGCGCTGACAGCGAGGGCCCGCAGCACCTGGATGTCCACCCGCCGCGGTGCGTGCTGCCTCTCCTGCGGCTTCCCGTCGTCCCTCTCCCTCTCCCTGCCGTCGTCGTCCTTGCCCGCCTCGAGCTCGACGCAGACAACCGCGGTCCTGTGCTCAGGTACGGGTAAACTCTGCGGCATTGTGTTGTGAGGGGTTGTGGTAACACAGGCCTTGCTTGAACCTGAATTTCCGTTTTGAAATTAACCGTTCCAGTGGATCCGCACTCTCAAATCTCACACTTCGGGAGAATCGGACCTTCCAAGCTTGATGACACCCCAGTGGAGGCCATCTCGAACGCAATGATCTTGCCCAACAAGTGTTAGCGAGAAAGGTATATTGAAATATTACGGCACATCTCCATAGTTGATTTCTTCCTTCACCAAGTCAGTATTGCAAAAATGGGCCCATGCGACTCGGCCGTTCGTCGGGCCGTGGACTTCTTTGTGGCGCAGTGGCGAGTCAGCAGTGCAGGTGCCTCCACCAGAAGAACCTGAATGGCGCCGAGGACGACGCCACAAGTGCCAGCACGGGCATCCCCTGCTTCACAACGCCCCTGCTGGATGACCAGGGCAGAGAGTTCAGTACAATGCAATGATTGCCAGTCTGTCACACTGAAACCCACATTCAATTGAAGCGTAAATGACCTACCTGGGTACTGCCTTCATTTCCATTCTGGCATTGGTGGGCAGGAATTGCAGTCATTTATTAGAAAATTCCATAGGTTCATGCCCTTAAGAACATACCACTCTAATTATGCAAAAAATGAAATGTTCTCTTTTAAAAGGCAACAACTGCCTATAGACCACCCTGTAATATCACACCCCTCTGAGAATATTATAAACCAGTTCTTTAACTAAGAAACCAACGGAGTGAGATGCAATACCTTAACAGATTACAAACTTCATAAGTGGAAGTAATTTTGTAAGGAATTTCGAGAAATGGAAGGCAAGAGAAATTCAGAAGGAAAATGAAGAAAACTGGAAGATCAGATTGCATGCAGCAGAAAAGAAAAAAAGCCGTGTACCCAGATGGGGTAACCGAAAAAGGAAAAAGTTAACCAAAATGGATGAAGACCCACACCGGTACTCATGTGGGTTACTTACAAGAGGTGCACAGTACAATGTGGGTACTGGTGACATTTCCTATTACTTTCATCTTCTAAAGTATCATTTATTACTGCATTCAGTGATGTGCAGCATGGATTAAATGGTGTTCCATATCTAGTACACATGCTTAAGTTGGTGTTGTCTTTCTTGGCCTTCAGGACATCATGTAGCTGAGCAGGCAGTGAATATTCAATTAAGCTCTGTACATACTCATGTTCTATTACATAGAATAAATTCTATGTAATAGGGTTGAAATAGGTTATCAGTGCATGCTAAGTGACTGTGAGAGTATACTCAGAGAACCCCTTTTGCCCAGTCTGCAATGTGCATTGAGCCACATTTGGCTTGGCCCCAAACTTTAAGTGGTAGCACTCTATGGTAAGCCCTTCAAGCCTCTTAACAGGGTTTGTTGGAATCACCTTAAGGGAATCTAGTATCCATGATTACAAAGAAGTCTTCAGGATGAAGACCGGCCTTCTGGCTTCATTGAGCCTGCCTGCCTTTGCTCTCGAACATTCTTGAATTCAGCTGTTTTGGAGCAAAGATAAAGCTGTGATCATGCATGCTCTTTTTACCAGTATTTGCAGCACACTGGATATGAATACATTGAAGACTGTAAGGCAAACATGTTCTTAATCCACCAGCTTCAGAAAACGGAACTTAGCAAAGGAATTGGAAGCATCTGCTTAAGGGTTGAAAATTTCTCTTAGAATGAACCAAAACAGGTAAACTGCAGAGTCTTCTTCCCTGACTGCACTTCTGCATTTTCCCTGACCTTGAAGTAAGATGACCTTCTCTGCTTTTTATCAAGTGTAAGTGCTTGAAACACCAGGTTAGGTGTACTGTTGGACAAGGAAGCAAAGTGAGAGTCAAGGTCTCCCTGCCCCTTTGCAGCTTCCTCTCTTTTCACTGCCTTGAGCTCCTTCTGCTAAAACTCAACCTGAGCCTCGATCTTAATGAAGAGTGAGTACTGAAGGGAAGAGATAACAGTACCTGCTGCCTTCATGCAAAAGACAGGGTTGTAGATTCCTGTCCTTCTTTCAATCACTGCAGGGTCTCTTCTTGAAGAGAGCTTAACATTACCCAAATCATGTACCTGAAGAAAGTCCAGATCTGGGTCTCCCCAACTAAGCCTGTTGATGAGCTCTGTTGCCTCTCTAAAAATGGCTCTAAGAGATGATTCCTTAAGCTCTGGCAGGGGCTTGTGTCTTTCCGCTCTCTACTTACACAATTTGGAGTTTGATTCTTCATGTAATGATAATACAATAATACCTGGCTTGGTCTTTGAAGGTATCTAGCCTTCTGGGAGGCCTTTTGCTATACAGGAGCCGGTTCTTGAACCTAAGCCATGGAGAATCCGGGAAGTGGGGTGCTTTTGATCCATGTAAGGATCCTTTTCTTTGTTCCCGGTCCAGTGTTTCTCCTGGTGACCGCGAAGCAGCCCCGCAAGCGTCAGCCACCACAAAAAAACAAACTGACATACGGGGGTGGGCGGCGGGGGTGGGCAGCAGTGGCGGGTGGAGGGGGCGCCATGTTGTGTGCCTCGTTTCCTCCTCGGATTCCCGGCTGCGTGTCCGTCGGATTCCCGTTTCCGTCTGGCGGAGAGCAAATCCGACCCGAATTCTGCCCGGGGTCGGATGCGGCCCATTCGCGGTGCTCGTTGCCGTTAGGCCTCAGCGCAGCCCCGAGAATGAGTGATAGAATAGTGTAGTCTACGGTGGGCCAAATTGTGCTCAGAGGATAAACAGACTTGCGTCACTGTGGCCTCCATCCCTGCCGATCCCCAGATAGCAATCGTACCCCCACTCGCAACATGCGCGCCGTTTCCCCTCGAGCAGAGGAGAGCTCAGTCGTGGCCGTCCAACTCGAGACGGCCCCTGTGAGCGGAGATAGGATTGAGTCAGAGAACGGCAAGTCCAAGCAGCATGAGGGGTCTCAGGCCACTGCCACTCGGCGGGTGGACATCCAGGTGCTGCGGGCCCTCGCTGTCAGCGCCGTTCTGCTGTTCCACCTCGGTTGGGTGCAGGGCGGCTTCGTGGGCGTCGACATCTTCTTCGTCATCAGCGGCTTCCTCGTCTTCGGCTCTGTCGTGCGCTCCCCTGCTGTCCTCTCTCTCTCTCTCTGGCCTGCCGAGCTGGTGTCCCTGTGCTGACGGCTGGTGCGGGGCAGGTGCGGGGGCTGGAGGGGAGCGGCCACTCGCTGGTGGAGTTCTACGCGCGGAGGGCCAAGCGCATCAGCCCGCCCAGCGCCCTCATGCTGCTCGTCCTGCTCTGCGTCCTCTGGAGGAGCGGCTACTGCGCGGGCCACGAGGGCTGCAGGGCGCAGTACAGCGACATCCAGTGGGCGGCGCTGCAGGGCGCCAACGTGAACCAGCTCCTCAAGAAGGGCGGCTACTTCGTCGACACAGATCCCAGCATCGTCCTCCACTTCTGGTCCCTGGCCGTCGAGGAGCAGCTCTACGTCGCCGTCCCCCTCATGTTCTGGGTCCTGCGGCTCCTGTGCCGGACCACCGCGACGTACAGCAGGGTCGTGGGGCCCTTCCTGGCCCTCACAGCACTGGTGTCATTCGAGACCATGTTGGCACTTTCTGACAAATGGAGGTTCTACTCAGCGGCCAGCAGGTACTGGGAGTTCGCCCTTGGTGCCCTCGTTGCCAGATACGATATTCGTCAGTTTGTAATGACACGATTGAGATGCCATCAGGCAACACTCGTTATTCTGTATCTTATTGGGTGGGCTGCCCTCGTTGCTGCATGTGTGTTTCTCCCAAGGTTCGCTTCCCTCTACTCATTCATTTTTCTCACCGTCAGGACAGCAAATCATATCCCAATACCCTTACTGCAGTCGTATGCCTTAATACGATGATTGTTATTGGGTGCAAAATTGAGTACAGAGCACCGGTACTGAAGCAGATTGGAGATCTGTCATACTCGATCTACCTGTACCACTGGCCAATCATCATTCTCTGCAAGCATTATATGGGCCTTTCTATGTCCCAGAAGCCTGTGTGGATGGCTGCACTGGTCCTCACAGCCACCTTTGCAGCTGCAAGTTACCATCTAATCGAGGTTCCGACTGGGTGAAGTGAATCTACTAACCCTTACTTTGCAGAAACCACTGCAGAAGAGGTCGCTACGGTGCTGGGTGTCCATGTGCCTTTTGGCTCTTGGGTTGTTCCTTCCTTGGTTAGTGGCATTTTCTGCAAGGAGGGGTAGTATACCTATTACCCGGTAAGATATCACAACCAGAGCTTCAGTACTTACGGTTCTCAGAGATATTCCGTTTTCGAACCAATGGAAAGGCCGGTGTAACTCATCCTACATCGCCCAAATTCCTTGGATTGCTGATGGCAATGAATTCTCGCCCTCGATTCTGAGACAAAATTCATTTTCTCTCAAGATGTTTGGCTCAGACCCTCTATGTAGTAAGCTACTGGGTGATCCAAGTAAGCCCCTCATCCCGGAGAAGCGTCTACACACTCTCTCAACCAAAGTGGCATTTGCTTTCAATGGTGATTCGCATATGATACAACTGTGGAGGCCCATGTATGAATATGGAGAGAAACTTGGAGTATCGATGTATGTTGGAGGCGTGCCACATGGTTATTTCTCCAACTTTGAGGCCATGTGGAACCCTCCTGACTTATGGTCCCCAACCCGCTTTGCCACCCGTGTCACTTTACTTAACTGGAGGGTGTGTCTACGCCCAATTTAATCTCGATTCACGATATTGCAAGCAGAATCGGATAGCAAGGGCACTCTGGGGCAAGGCGTCTTGGGAAAGTGACTTCAAGAGATACACCAAGCAGTGGATTGAGAGGTCAAACTGCACTGTGGTTCTCGTGGACAACCCCATGTGGCTGAATTCTGACAACAGAGACGACACTGGTCATGCCCCAAGCCAGTGCCTCAGGACAAAGGATGCATCGCAGTGCATCTACAACAGGTGGGTCGTCTTGCAAAGTCCGGAGATCGTATGGATGCACAGCCTTCTGACAGAGAACCCTGAACTGGGAGACCGCGTGGAGGTGGTGAGCTTCAACGACCTTGTGTGCTGGGACGGCAAGTGCCACAGCCACGTGCACAACGTGCCAGTGTATGGCGATTGCTCGCACTACACCAACATGTATGTGGCGTATGCCACAAACTTCATGATGGCACGGCTGCGGTCAACCAAGTGCTTTCAGAGCCTCGAAATGACCTTCGATGCCCGTGCAAAAATGGACCTAGTGTATGGTCCAGCAGCTCTGCCACAGACCATTATCTGAATCACGATACCAGGCAAACGCCACGACTAGATTGCCCGATTGCATAAATACACAGAAGCGCATTGCCCTTCGTTGTGCTGTTGGTTGCCAATGGCCTGAATTCACTGAATAACTAGTAGTGTTCGTGTTTACTTGTTTACTTGAGCAGCGTCGTTTACGAGGTGCACTGCACCCCTTGCAGATGAAATGCTCACACTGCAGTGTCCTGCTGCTTCTGCTGCTCTCCACTCACCGCGCTGCCGTCCGTGTGCGAGCTGCACACGGCAGCGGACGACAAGGGCGCTGCGAGGGGGTCTGCTGGCGGCGGGATGATGCCAAAGGGCAGCACAGGCGCCAGCGACACCGATGGAAGGACAAGCTCGGGGGAAACAGGCATCACGTTGAGGTCGACGCGCTGCGTCATCAGGATTGATGACCCCGAGCTGCCGGGGGGCACAGGGCTCGTGCTGAATGAGAGCGTCCCGGGGAACCCCGGGGCGATGGAGCTGGCGGGCCCCAGCCTCGTCTCGAACACCGTGTCCACAGAGGCTGCCACGAAGTTGACCGACGTGGTGTCGATGGGGATGTTGGGCGCAGCTGCCTTGCGCCGCTGGCCCCTGCACACGAGCCCCACGACGAGCGCCACGACGACCACTGCGATGCAGAACACGCCGCCGCCCACGCAGCCCCCGATGATCGCTGCCGTGTTTATCGAACTGCGGACGCCCCCGCCCGACGTGAGTGAGAGCACACAGAGAGTGGGACAACGGGGGGCAGCGCAGCGCACTCCTTGCCAGTGCCGACGGGCGCGCACGAGTCGTAGCGCCAGTCGGACAGGCGGCACGTCGGCGGGGGCTGGCCGGACCCCGTCGCAGCGACGCACTGCTGGGCGTCCTCGCACCACCCGCACCGCGAGTCCCCCAGGCACGTCCTGCACAACGTGTGCTCCGCGCAGGCGTCCGGCTCAGCGGACGAGCTGCTGGCCGTCTCGTTGTCCATCGGCAGCGCGGCGACGAGCTGCACGACAGCGAAGGAGAACCACGGCAGGACGACCGTCACCCTGCGCGACCCCGGCAGCACGCGCGTCACGGGGACCACCTCCTGCGGGCTGCGCGAGCCGGGCGACGCTCCCGACAGCACCGTGACGACCACCGACGCCGGCGCAGCTGTGGTCCCCGCCAGCGCGAACGTCACCGCGATGGGCACTGCGTTCCAGTTGGCCGCCCTGAACACGACGCCGCCCAGCGCTGTGCGGCACGCGGCGGCGCTGACGCTCGCGGGCGCCGTCGTGGCGAGGGTCCAGGAGCACGGGGTGTCTGCGACCATGCGGTGCACGTGGTACGAGGGCAGCGGCGCCGCCTGCGCGCTGTCGAAGGCCACGAGGCCCACGTTGGCCTGCGCCCAGTTGTCGTTGCGCAGCGCGGGGACCAGCGAGTACCGCGACACCACGTCGGCGTTGCTCTCGGTGCCGACGAGCCACGCGCCCTCGGCGGCGGCGGCGTCGGCGGTGGCCGCGTCGGTCGGCATGTGCGCGTTGGTGACGGCGACCATCGGCAGGCGCCTGTCGTAGCCGTCGTACCTGTGCTGGCCCTGCTGCATGGCGGCCTGGAACTGCTCGAACCGTTCGACCCACGTCGTGCAGTACGTGCGGTCTGCGATGCCAGGACAGCGCGGAGGTGAGCTGTGGCCGAGGTCCTGGGGATGGGGCGCGGTGGGTGGGACGCACTGCCCATGCACGGGTTGTTGGACGTGGGCGCGGCGGACGCGGTGATGTTGACCGACGGGAACGCCGCCGCTATGGCCCTGAGCATCGGACCGAAGAAGCGAGCGTAGTCCTGCGTGCTGGTCTCGAGTCCGCTGCCGATCTGCACCTCGGAGACGCCGAAGGGCTGCGGGTGGCCCATCTTCCCCCTCAGCGCCCCGTACTTCGTGGCAGCGCTGCCCATCGCGAACTCAAGTGTGTTCACTGTGTGGTGCAGCCTTCCTAAGTACCAGAGGGCCGAGAATGAACGAAGGGGGCACGTTGACTCACCAGCCTCCAGCGCACAGCCCGCGGGGCTAGAGGACGCGGGGTACGTCCCGTTGATGTGCCCGGCGAAGAGGGACAGGATGGGCCTGGCGCCGAGGGCCTCGGAGAGCACCAGGAACTCGTAGAGGCCGAAGGCGTCGGTGCTCCAGAACCCCCGGGCTGCGTTGTAGTGCCCCGGCCTCGCGTCGGCGTCGCCCAAGGTGGGAGCCATGTGCCAGCGCGTGGCCTCGCTGGCGCCCTCGAGGTCGCTGCCCCACGGGAACTGCAGGAACGAGGGCTTCAGCGCCGCCAGGGCGTCGTACAGGTCCCTGCGGAAGAGCCTGGTGGCGCAGCAGAGCTGTGAGCTGCGGCGTCGGATGGCGTCGTGGGCGCGCACCCCTTGACGGCGTCCGCGGGGACCAGCGAGAAGCTGTCGAGCCTCACAGTGCACTCGCCAGCCACCTTCACCTCGAACACAAAGTGCGACGTCGGCGCCGCCGCCTTGCCCGTGAGCGCGAACTCGACCAGCGACCACCCGGTGCCGGCGCCGACGACCTTTGTGGCCTGGCTGCTCACCACCGCGCCCTCCGGGCTCCGCAGGAACGCCGACACCGCGAGGGAGCACGTCGACGCAGCCCTCACGCGGCCCGCGTACCTCGAGCCCGGCTTGCAAGCGATGCCCCAGAAGCCGGGGTTGTCGAGCTGCACCTCCGCGGGCCCCGTGGACGACACGGCCACGTGCACGGGGTTCGTGTCGTAGAGCGGCGACGACGTCTGCAGCGCCACCGCGGCGGCCCCGCTCGTCACGTTGTACGTCCACGGGCGCATGTCCGTGGCCACGGGCGTCGCGCTCGCGTGGGCGCCGTCGCCGAGGACGCCCCTGCCCAGCGCCTCGAAGTCCCTGTTGCGGATGAGCTGCGCGTGCAGCCCGCCCTCAAGCCCGAAGTTCACTTCTGCGGGGCCGCGCTTCTGTGAGTCCCGTTCGGAGCGACAGGGCGGCCAGCTTGGGCCCTCACCTTCCAGAGTGATGCCCAGACGTGCGTTGATCTTATGGACTCTGGGCGGCGTTGCCGAGACGTTTGCGAGGATCGGCGGGCTCAAGACTCTGCGGAAGCTCCACGACGCCCTGTCGTCGGTCCCGACGTCCGTCGAGCCCAGCAGGTGCGCGACGGCCGCGGTGGCACACTTATCCGTGTCTGCGGCATCGCGTAGGGCGAGGTAGGACCTCGTGCGTGGGTTGTAGAGCGAGAAGACGCCGAATTGGCGGCCCTGCGGGTCCTTGGAGACCACGAACGTGCAGTTCTCCTCGATGCCGTCTGGCTTGGACAGGGTGGCCACTGTTCCGTTGAAGCAGACGTACAGGTCCATGTGGTACAGCGGCCTGATGGAGACCGCCAGCGGGTCACTGGCCCTGAGGCCCTGCGCGGAGTGGTTGGACGAAAAGAAGCGAAAAGGAGCGCAAAAACAAAGTCAGCGTCTTCTGCACAGTTTTACCTTGGAGATCACCCAGTTGTAGTCGTAGGCCGTGTCGTAGAGCGACGACGACGCCACGAGGGAGCCCGAGCAGTAATACCACTGGATCTTGCGCTCGTCCGCGTAGAACCCCGCCTTGATCGAGACGATCGTGGTGTCGACGGGGATCCACGTGGCGCTCTGGGGCGACGCGGGGAACGCGCTGAGCTGCACGTCGAAGGCGCTGAACTTGCCCGTGACGAACCAGCTGGCGCAGTAGCCCGTCAGCGACGTCGCCATCGTGAGGTACCTGCCCTCGTTGACGAACGAGACGAGGCCCACGTCCGACAGCCCCGCGACCTTCCTGAATGTGCACTAGAGGCCCAACAAGGGAAAATTGCCCAATTGAACCCCAAGTTAGAAAGTTTGTCTGCACCCCTATGTCTCCCAGAGACTTCAACCCGCTCGATTCTCGGGCAACGCACGAGCAGAGGCGCGGTCGGGCTGCTGACGACGACGGCGGAACCAGTGCGGTCGCTTGCGCAGAGGAACGTGTCGGGAATGTTGAAAACGCGCAGCGAGACGTGGGCGGCGTCCGTCGACCCGTTGACCGCGGGCTCCTCGCGCCACATAAAGTCCGTCTCGCCCCACACGGGAGCAGTAGTGTACACTGCGCGGCGCCCGTGCGGTCAGCGACACCAGGGCGGAGTGCGTAATATGTGCAGTAATTTATAATCGGCAAGTGCGGACCGTTTCCCTTGGGGCCCTCGCAGTGCCGCAAGCTCATCGCGGGCTCGGCTGCGGAGTAGAACGACTGCAGCAGCGGGGCGCGGGCGGCGCACACCAGCCCCGCGGCGGGGAGCAGCAGGAGCAGCAGGCGCTGCGCGGTGCGGGACAGCTGGCGTGTCTGCATCTCGGGGGGAACGAATAGCGAATGAACCAAAGTTGCTGCGCTGCAAATGCACTTGACGAGATCTTTCCTACTGACGAGGGCGTCCCTCCGAACCCGCACCTGCCGCCGGGACCCCCGCCCCAGGCCGCCTGACGCGGCGCGCCGAGTGCACGCTCACGGGCCCGCAGAGGCGGCGCGCTGTCGCGGGGGGAGGAGAGCAGGCGCCTGCATCTCCGACGTCGTGCAGCGGAAAAGACGACGGAACGGGCAAGCATCAAGCGCGAGAATGAGTCACGGCACTCTGGAAAACGGAGCCCAAAAGAAGACCTGGTGCTGGATTATAGCTCCAAGGGTGCTCCCTTCAGAAGGGTACAGAACCGGCGAAACTGACCCGGAAAAACGAGGGAAACGGTGCATCGCTGTTGCGGCAAGGTGCACTGCGGCACCCACGAGAGCAGTTGGGGTCCTTCTCCAAAGGCCAGCGTCTGCACGAGGGTGCCAGCAGTTATTCCACTTCGCCTGAAAATCTGCGTGGCGGTTTGCACTGCGACACTGGAAAACCCGACACACGAATGACTCCACGAAGACTCCTCCACAGACGCCTGCATAGCACCGCGCGAGGGAGCTCCTGTAAGAGCCGCTGGACACAAAGTGGGCAACGCCACCCGGTGGCCCACGGCCCGGCAGCCAGGGCGGCCGACGAACGGCGTTGAGCAGGAGTTCTTGGCTGCTTGCCGGCCTCTGACTGCTAGATCACGCACCATCGTCTCTCCGGCTGTTGCGGATTGTCCAACTCACGCTGAGCCTTTGATCGAGGCTCTGTTGGCTGTGCGCGGCGCCAAGCTTGTGACGCCGCCATCGCCCTCGGCAGATAAACCGGGTGGTACAATCAGAGGTATAACAAGGCGCCTCCTCGACCTCGCGGGTCGCGAAGTGTGGGGCGGAGATGGCGGACGGACGCTTCATTCAGTCCCTCTCCCGCCATGGTATCTGAACAAGATAACAATTACCGGAGATTCGAGGCATCAATCAACTGTTCATGAAGCGCGCCAGCAGCAGCGCGTCGACCGCGGCACGGAAACGCGCGCGCGGGCTCGCGACCGGAGAGCTGGCCAAAAAGCAAGGACCAGAGCTTCCCACGACCACACCGCAGAACTGCCGGGCAGCGGGACCTCCGCGGACAATCGAGGGTCTTTGCCTTTCTCAAATCAAGCAGCACTATGCTTTCTGTACTCACTGGATCCGCAACAGGGCGAGTGCTCACGCCGCTGATGAAGGAGGTCGGGAACCGGCCGTGGACGAGGTGGTCGAAGAGCCTCAAGCAGCGGCTGGTCTCGCAGCTCACCTCTGTCGTCTGCATCGATGCGCGGGGGCAGGAGAACATGGAGGGCGCCATGCTCTACCACAACTTCAAGCAGCAATGGCTCTCCTTCCTCCAGCACAACCTCGAGGTCAGCTCTCCCTCTCATCGCACGGCCGTGGCTCAACGCAGGCGCCAAGATCTGGGAGCAGGTCGATCCCGTCTACGCAGTGATCGACACGAGCGCGCTTGGCAGTCCTCCCACTGCTGCTGCTGCACTGGCAGAAGCTCTGGCAGGTGATCCCGACGATTACACCGCGGGCACTCAGACTCACTCCGCTGCAGGCTACGCGCAGTGTGCGACCGAAAGCTCCTCGGACAGCAGCGTGACTGCCGGACCACTGGCCGGCGTTGCAGAGTCGCGGATGGTCTACTCGTTCACCGGTGCCAACGGCCTCGCTCTCTCCCTCCAATTCGCTGGGCACATCCAGTCGCAGTGCCCCGGGCTCAGAGTGCACATCCTCGACACCGGGGCCAACGCGGCACTGATCGTGTAGCCATGCCGCTACTCGGGGATGTGAGGATCCACCACTACTTTCCCCGTCCTCTGAGACTCTCTCAGGTTGCGTTCACAAGGCCATTGCAATCAATGTGACACCCGTTGATTGGAGTGAGTGCGTGGACACTGGGACCTCCGTTGAACGGACGGACCCACAGCACTACCGAAGCCCCAGACACAAGAGAACGCCATTGTTGGCCTTACTGGGTCCTGTAGGGGCAGCGCACACGCCGCGCCGCACGCTCAGGGGGGCGAGGAGGGCGGCGGGGAGGCAACGCAGAGCGGGGAGGGACCGGGGAGCTCAGCTGTACTTGGAGAAGTCGAGCTTGGGGGCCTTGGGCTTGGAGGCCGCGCTGGGCGTCCGGACCGACGACGCGGCTGCAGCAGCGCGGGCGGCGGCCTGCTGCTGCGCGGCCTGGGCCTCGACCGACTGCCGGATGGCCGTCTCGAGGTGCGTGCGCTCGTCCGCGGGCAGCGCGGCCACAAAGGCCTTGAAGTCGGACGCGTGGACGGCCGCCAGGTGCATGACCACCTGGAAGGCCGTCGCGTGCAGCGCCCCGGCCCCGCTGGCCGGCGCCGCGCGGGGCTTGAGCAGCGCGACCAGCGCGGGCAGGACCACCGCCAGCGCCTGCAGCTTCAGCGCCGCGTCGGCGACGGCGTGGGCGAGGACGAGGACCGTGACGACCTCCTTGAACTCGGCGACCTGCTCGGCCCCGATCTCGCGGTCGGCCCGCGAGGCCACAAAGAGCGCGGCGACCATCGGCGGCGCCGCGGCGCGCAGGCACTGGGCGGCGACGGCGGCCGAGGGCTCGTCGGTGGGCGCGGCCTGCACGACGCCGCGCAGCGACTGCAGCGCCGCCATGCGCACGCGCGCCGAGGGGCTGCGCACCGCCGCCTCGAGCGCGTCGACAAAGCGCTGCGGGAGCCCCGCGTGCTGGCCGCCGCGGCGCCGCCCGTTGGCGACGTGCGCCGTCATCAGCGCGACGGCCGCGAGGAAGAGGCCCAGCGTGCGGTCGCTGGCGAACGGGCACGCGCTGGCGGGTGCGGGCGAGGGCGCGGGCGCCGGGGCCGAGAGCTGGCGGCCGAGGCTGAGGACGGTGCCCAGCGCGCTGTCGAGGAACGAGGCCCAGCTCTCGGGGTCCAGCGCCTCCGAGGGCTCCGGGGGCTTGCAGACGGCCTGCACGGCCTGGACGGCCTGCGCGACGAGCTTCTCGCTGGCGCAGAGGTGCAGCGCCGTCGCCGCCAGGACGGGCGAGTACTCGAGGCGCTCGGCGCCGCTCATCAGCCGCGGCAGCGCGCAGACGGCGCCCAGCGCGGCCGCGCACGCGCCCTCGTCGTCGTCGACGGCCGCAGAGGCCGCGCCCGCGTCGGCGCCTGCGCGGATGGCGCGCTGNCCGATGCCCCCGGCGCCGCCCGCCTCGCCCCCCGCGGCCCCCGCGCCGCCCTCGTCGTCGCCCGCGTCGGCGCCCGCGTCGTCATCGCCGCCGCCCGCGGCGCCCGGCTCGCGCATGGCCTCGTCGTCGCCGGCCGCGTTGTCGGCGAAGCTGCCGGCGCCGGCGGGCGCGTCCTTGGCGGTGCTGTGCGTCGTCAGGACGATGTCGCGCAGCAGCGCGAGCCACGCGGGCGGCGCGCCGGGCCCGAGGCGCTCGACCATCGTGGCGAGCACGAGCTCGTTCTCGCGCAGCAGCGTGGCGTCGCTCTCGCTGTCGAGCATCGCGAAGAGCAGCGAGGCGATGCTGAAGGGGTCCGCGCCGAGCTGCTCGGCCCAGGCGCCCTGCACGAGCATGCGCAGGCACGTCACGCTGGCCTGGCGCACCGCCAGCCACGGGCTCTCGCGCAGCTGCGCGCCCAGCAGCCGCGGCACAAAGTCGGCCGGGGCGACGGCCTGCGGCGCGAAGAGGATCAGGCGCTGGTAGAAGCGCACGCTCTCGAGCTGGACGAGCGCGTCGCGGTGCTGGCGCATCTCGTCGGTGACGGCCATGCAGGCGCGCATGACGCCGCTGCCCGGGCGCAGCTCGGGGCCGATGGCGCCGACGACGGCGTTGGCCACGCGGCCCACGGCGCGCAGCGTCGTCGGGTCGCCCATGTGCGTGGCGCTCGTCATCAGCGACCGCGCGAGCGCCAGCGTCGAGCCCGAGGGGAACGAGGGCCCCGAGGCGTCGGCGCAGAGGCAGAGCGCGTGCAGCGCCGCGACGTGGACGCTGTGCGGCAGCGACGTGTCGGGGACCAGCGCGCTCATCGAGGCCACCGACTGCGCGAGGTGCGCCGACGCGCGGATGCCGCCGACGTAGCGCTGCACGCAGCCCAGCGCGAACACGCAGCCCGCGCGCGCGTGCGGCGGGGCGCTGGGCGTCAGGCAGACCTTGACGAGGCTCGAGGCGAGCGAGGCCGTGAACGAGTCGCCGGCCATGCGGCAGAGCAGCCCCAGCGACTCGGCCGCCCCGCGCGCCAGCCGCACGTCGGCGTCCGAGACGAACTTCTGCAGCCCGTCGACGAGCCGCCGCAGCACGTCGGCGCGCGCAGACGCCACGGCGACGCGCTGCTCGTTCATCTCGCGGACGATCGCCACGAGCGCCGTCAGCGCGGCGGCCGAGCGCTGCGGCGACTGCGCGCGGGCCTGCGGCGTCAGGACCTCCTCGAGCCGCGCGAGGATCTTGGCCTGGCTGCCCTCGCTCTGCGTCGCGAAGAGCAGCGCCACGAGGCGCGTGGCCGCCTCCTGCGGCGCCACGACGACGTGCTGCGCCCAGACCTCGTGGCTCGCCGGCTCGGGCGCGTCGCCGCCGGGCGCGCTGAAGGCGTCGCCGTCGCCCTCCTCGGGCCACGGGCCCAGGATGTCGTCCTCGCGCGAGAGCATCGAGCGCAGGCAGTCGGGCGGGCTGGGCTGCCACGCGGCGCCCTCGACGGCGACCGCGTGCGCGAGGCGGTGCAGCTGCGTGAACGACGCGCTCAGGACGCCGGCGCTGGGCGGCAGGTGCGCGAAGACGCCCAGCACGCAGCCCGCGAGCTCCAGCGCCTGCTGCTGCGGGTCCTCCTCCTCGTCCTCCTGCGACGGCGACGACGCGCCCGCGCCGGCCGCGGCCCCGGCGGCCCCGGGGGCCTCGGGCTGCGCGTTGGGGGCGCCCGACTCCTCCGTGCCGGGCAGCAGCGCGGGCAGCGACGTCAGCAGGACCGTCAGCGGCGGCAGCAGCAGCGGCAGCACGCGGTCGTTGAGCAGCGACGGCGCGCGCGTGCAGAGCGCGAGCAGCGGGCGCACGGCGCTGAGCCGGTGGCGCACAAACGCGGCGGCCTCGGGCCTCGTGCGCGGCACCGCGTGCGCCGTGGCCAGCGACGCCATCCAGAGCTGCACGAGCTGCTGCAGGGCGCCCGCGATCAGCGCGGGGCCGCCGGCCGTCGAGACGATGGCGCCCACGAGCGACCACCCGATCTCGGCCTGCATGGGCGACGGCGCCTGCGCGCGCAGCAGCCCCAGCGCCACGTCGAGCGCCTGCTGCGCGATCGTCTTGGGGACGCCCAGCGGCGCGCGGCCCGCCTCGATGACCAGCGCCGCCAGCGCCAGGCCGTGGCCGTGCAGCAGCTCGTAGGCCGGCGGGGCGCCGCTGCCGCCCGCGGGCGCGAGCTCCGCGAGCGACGCGCGCGAGAGCGGCGCGAGCTGTGCGGGCAGCGCGCGGCCGACGGAGCGCAGGCAGAGCGCCGCCTGGATGCGCACGCGCGCGGACGAGTGGCCCAGCAGCGCAGAGGCGTGCGGGGCGAGCCACTCGGGCATGTCGGCGCCGGCCTGGCCGATCTCCTCGGCCAGCGTGCAGAGCTCGTGCAGCGCGGCGACGACGGCGCTGTCGCCGAACTCGGCGGGGTCGCGGAGCACGCGGGCGAGCAGGCGGGCCATGCGCTGCTGCTGGACCTCGCGGAGGATCGACCCGAACGAGCGCAGCAGGCGCGAGATGACCGAGCGCAGGTGCGAGGCGTCGGGGCGCGAGACGCCGGCGCGCGGGGCGTCGCGGAGGACGCGGACGAGCGAGGCGACGATGAGCTCCATGTTGGCGTCGATGTCGGCGCCCTTGAGCTCGCGGAAGAGGCGCACGACGACGGCGCCCACGGCGCTGCGGTACTCGCGGCGGGCGCCCTGCTTCCAGAACATGGGCGCCAGCATCACAAACGCCGCCTCGAGTATCGGCGCGAACGCGTTCTTGGGCACCTTGCGCCTCGCGTCCTTGGGCGGCGCCCCTCCTGCCGGAAGAGCGGTGAGAACAGCGGCCAGAGAGCGATCCAGAAAGAGGAGAGAGAGAGGGCGGGCTGAGTTCAATGCGCTGCGCTCATTCACAGTGAGTGGCACACAGCCACACAGCACAGCACGGCAGAGGCACCCCAGCCACCGCAATGCAGTTAGGACACAGCGCGGCCACTGCGAGGCCTACGGCAGCAGACACAGGAGCGACAACAGAACAAAGGACGCAGGCGGCGCAGCAGCGGCAGAAACAGCACAGAAACAACGCGCACAGAGCCACAGCGGAGACATCGGAGACCCTCCCAGCTCGGAGGGCCGCTCAGGGGAGCCCATGAGCCCCCACGCTCGCGGCAAGCGCATCCCGAACGGCCCCGAGCGCACAGAACGCCGGGCGAGAGGGGCGCAAAGAGACAGTGCGAGAGGCAGACCCGCGAGGGTCCAAAACCC
Organism: Mastigamoeba balamuthi; assembly: GCA_902651635.1. Taxonomy (NCBI): domain Eukaryota; phylum Evosea; order Mastigamoebida; family Mastigamoebidae; genus Mastigamoeba; species Mastigamoeba balamuthi. Next base: position 118,838 of record CACRSC010000030.1, read on the forward strand.
CCCCGGGCAGCAGCGAGGGGGGGCGCGAGTACCCTGGGCGGAGCTGGAGGCGGGGGCCGAGGAGTTGGGGGCCGGGGGCTTCTGGATGCCAGCGACGAAGAGGGCGGCGAGGGCGGCAGAGCCCTCCTCGCGGACAGGGGCGCTGGGGTCGTCCATGAACTTGGTGCAGAGCGCCAGGCGCAGCTCCTGCGTGGCCCACTCGGGCGCGTTCCTGTTGACGCGGGCCAGGCACTGGGCCGAGCGCGCCCGGAGCTCGGGGGAGCGGTCGGCGGCGTAGGTCTTGACGAGCTTCACGATCGAGGGCGCCAGCGTCTGCGCCAGCATCGGCCACCCGTCCAGCGCGGAGCTCAGCGCCCCCAGCGCGCTGATGCTCGTCGTCGCCTCCTTGGCGTGCTTCTTCAGCAGCGCCACCAGCTCCGTCTGCACAGGGATCAACTGATTCGGGCGCAGGCGAGTGCGGGCCGTCAGTGCGCAGGAAAAGAGAGGGAAATGGCGGCGGCGGGAATCGATCCGGCGGACCTCGAAGCCGCGCTTGACGACGATGTCGCCGAGGGTCTCCAGGACGGCGCACTTGCCCGCGACCGTCGGCAGCTTGGGGAACGCGGCCATGAAGTGCTTGGCCGTCTTGAGCGCCATCGACCCGTCCACGCGCCTGCCGGCGTCGAAGAGCGCGAGCAGCAGCGCCACCACACGCCTGCGCAGCGTCACGCCACGTCACGGTCAAAAGTCGAATCAGCCTTCTGATTTTCTGCCCCCGATCTGGATTCTTGTGCACAGGATATCTTGCAAATCTGCCGGCCAAGTTCACTTTGCGTTTGGCGGCATTGGCGCCGCCGCCGCGCTGGCCGCGTGCGCGCGCGATCTCCAGAGGAAATATCTTTGGGAAAGACGAATCTTCGAGATATCGGAAATATCCCCCCCCGCCTGCCCCCGGGTACCTGCGGGTGGGCAGCGCCGGGGCCAGCGGGACCGCGGCGAGGAGGGCGCCGTGGAGCTCTGCGCAGGAGGCCTGCCTGAGGGTGTCGGCCGAGGCGGCAGCCAGGGCGCGCTCGACGTCGGCGAGGGCGTCGAGCTTGGCGCACTGCAGCGGCACGCTGGGAAGCGCCGGCTGCCCCGCGTGGCTCTGCGGCCTGTGCGACGCGTCCGACTCGAACGCCTTCTTGAGCGCCGCCGCGCAGTCCTCGAGAGATGCGCCGGACATGTGTGCGTGTGCCTCTCGGTTTTTTGAACGTTGTCTGGATTTTTGTTCCCCTGTATCTCCTTTTTCCCGATCCGGCCCTGCCAGTTTTCCCTTTGAGATTCATACAGAGAGAGCACGGCGAATCCGCATATCACAAACAGGCAGGAGCGTTCCCTCCCTTTGGATAGCTGGGCTGCTTCTTACTGCGTTTCCAGTACCCCCTGTGAGGCGCTGGATCTGGCTGTGTCCCAGTTTTTCCTCCAATTGTCTCCACCCTCACGTGGCCGACAACTAATGCGCACAGTCAACGACACGAGCAGACAGATTGAGGAGTACGCGGCTGCTCTGAGGTCGGCAAACGTGGTAGTCACATGCACGAGCATTTTTCAGGTGCCGCGGGCTCGCAGGGACTCCACTTCCACGCGGCCAGCGGGATCTCACTGCGGAGCTCGCAGGTACCAGGTCTCGAAGCTCGCGGAGATTGTGCTCAGCGGGGCGCTGCTCGTCACGGACCTGCCGTTCCAAGACGAGGTGTTCTGGTCACGGGTCGCAGTGCAAATCAGCGCGTCAGACAGCGATGAGAGCATAGGCGGAACGGTTCAGTGGTGGCTCGACCACGACAGAGAGCACGTGGAGCACGTGCGGGCAGCGCAGCGGATGGTGGTCAGGCGGTACACGACAGACCACACAGCGCTGGTGCTGCTGCACTCGCTGCAGATGTGGAGGCAGAGGAACTACGGCTACTGGATGCCCTACCCCTACAGCCACCACTGTGCCGACACACCAGAGTCGAAAATGTACTGCTCCTGAATGCACGACTCTGGATGGTCCCCCTCTTTTCTCTCTCCCCTCTGCTGCGCCCCTGACAGTGGCACAACCATGTCGTGTGATGCTCAAGGGATGACTTGGGGTTGCTCTATTGACAGTTGCAGTGTTCTGACAACAACAGGAGCAGCAGGAGGCCGCGGTCAGAGGGGACTCCTGCTCGGATGTTCTGGAGGTTTGAGCAGGCATCATGCCGTGTGGTTCTGGAGGCTGGCGACCCTCGACGAGGGGCTCGTTGCGCCCAGCGCGGCGTTCTCGGTAAGCAGGCACGCGCCCCTGCCGCGGGCGATGCGGAAGAAGCCCTGCTCTCCCCAGCCAGTCCCCCAGCTGTTCTTGACGATCCAGTACTTCTGCCCGTTCTGCGTGCCCCACCCCGTCAGCAGCACCGCGTGGTTCACTCCCTGGCGGCACCCGTTCGCTGCGCACAGGTGTCAGTACTCCGCGAATGTGGATGCTCAATTGAATTGGTCTCACAGTCGGGCACAATGCCGCCCTGGTAGCTGTCGAGCGTGCTGGCGTCAAGGCAGATGGCCAGCGGGCCGTACTTGATGAGGCTCGCGTCGACACCGCCCTTGGCCTCGTTGAAGGCGACCGAGAAGAAGCTGCTGATCTTCCCGACGGCCCTGGACGCGCTGTACCTGCACTGCCCGTCCCTGGCCGTGTACGGGTAGTCCGACTCCCTCATGGCACCCCCGCCATTCTTGGAGTACTTGGTCAGGTAGTTCAGCGCCGTCGCCGGGTAGCCGCCGTTGCACGAGCCGCCCAGACGGCAGTCGACAAGCATCTGCGGGGCAAAGTGCTCGGTGGCCCCCGTGGCCTTCTTCCACGCAGCCTCCACGACGCCCATCGAGGCGAAGGCCCAGCAGCTGCCGCAGCCCCCCTGGTTCTGAACGGGCGTCGTGTACGGCGACCTGTAGCTGTCCGGGATGCTGGCCCTCTTGAGCTCCGGGACCTCTGGCGCAGGCTCCGTCTCCACAGCGTTAAACATCTCGCCGACGCCTGCGGCAACAAACCAGTGAGAACGCTGTCGCTGTACAGAGACGGTGCGGTACGTACGGTGGTTGAGGTACTTGATAGCGAACTCGCCAGAGGACATGTCCGAGAACTGCGAGCAATGAGCTGAGCAGCGGAACGGAGAGAGGGGTTGCAGGGGTTGAGGGGCACCTGGTTGATGCCGAACGTGGCCGAGGGCATCTCCGCGTTGAGCGTCGCGATCTTGTCCAGCTTGGCAGAGAAGATGGCGAAGCGCTCCGCCTCTGCGAGTGGGTGCGAGGGAGGCCAGTCAGTGGCTTCTGCGAGACGCTGGAGGCCCGCGCACCCTCGTGGGCCGTCTTGTAGACCCTCCCGTACTCGCGCTTGAAGTTCTCCTGCAGTTGGCCAACGGCGCCAGAGGGTGCAACTGTGAGCTCCGGAGACCGCTGGGAGTGCTTGTCGGCTGCGTACAAACTGGCAGCGCTTGTCGCAGGCGAGGGCCACGAGGGCCAGTCCGCACAGTGCAACGACGATTGGGCCGGTGCGCATGTTCTGGATTATGGGGAAGCACTCAGTTGCTTGTTTACTAAGTAATGAATGACTTCTGGTGTACCACCCCCCGTTTTGTGGCCCCAAACACGGCGGTTGGGCAGCGTCACAGATACGGTCGGCCGGTGATCCTGTGCCACTCGACTGCACAAATATCGGGAATGAACCGTCCCCAACGGTTTTTCTGACCACTGCCCCTCCAACCGTCGCAATCCCTCTTGCGCAGAGGCACAGAGGCCCCCAGGCGTCGCTGAGGACGTGCGGCTGCGCGAGGGCTGTGGGGGTAGGTGTGCTGGTGGAGCACGAGTCTTTTCCGGAAGAAAAGGGACTGAGCCGATCAGGGGGTCTTTGCTCCATTGCTCCGCAGGATTCGGGAGGACTGCGAAACCGCACGATCTCGCAGGACAAACGCAGCGTCCCGCGGAATTGCACCGGCGCGAACCGAGGTCACGGCAGTCTCCCCTTCACCCCGCTCGCGTGCCCCGCATGGGCTGCTCCTCAGTCCCAGCTCAGAGAGAACAAGGCAAGGCGGAAGAGCAACGACTCAGCAGAGCTGCTGTCCATCCGGGCTGTAGGGAGGGGGAAAGACTGGAGACAGCCGTGAGCACCGCCAGCTGGTCAGCAAGAACAGCTCACAAGGCTGGCTTTGAGGCGCGTTGCCAAGAGGGTGCTGGTTGCTCTGGGACATTTCGCCCGAGGGGCCTGTGCACCTGCGATCCGAACAAGCCCACACCATTGCCAGAAACGTGGTTGGCAAACATTTCGAAGCACTCAGAGAGCACACGGGAGCGGCTTGCTTTGGTACCCAGCAGCACGTCGGGACTCCGCAACGGCGGCGGGTGCTGTTGGTCTCGCACTGCAGGAAGGAAGAGTCGATCCCGAGCTGTGCGGGTGTGGGCAGCCTGACCCTCCCAGCCAACACCACCCAGCACTCAACTTCCTGTGCCTCGTCGAGTTTGAAATGGCGCAATTGCCTCACGCTGCTGGTGCAGAGAGGAAGATGGGCAAGAACACGCAACGGTAGCTGACCAGCAACTGGAGCAACTTGCCGTCAACTCGAGTGTTCCACGGTCGTCTGATCCCCCTTGCTTCCCGCCGCCTCGCGCAGGTGTGGCATCGGTGGCGACGGCACTCGGAAGGGTCTCGCGCGCCAGGGAGATCTCCGTCACCTGCAGCTGGGGACCCCGTCGTCCCAATCGGCCTGTTCAACACCCGCTGTTTTGCCCGTGAAAACACCGTTTCGCCCCACTGTTGCCCAAGTCCACCATTTTTTACCAACGGGCGAGTGCGCCATACATACACACGGACGACCTCTGCACACCACAGCTACACAGCGTATCAGGCTCTGCGCTCTCCGTTGAGCGAGAGCGCCGAGGAGCGGTGCGTCTGGACAGGGGTGCTCTGCTTCGACGCAGGCCCCCCGGCCCTCGCCTGCGCAGCCTGCGTGGGCTGTGCTGGCCGCTTGACCCCTGCCACGGGCTCCAGCCTGACCCTGGACGACGACTGCCGCCCCTGCTGCGCTGGCACCGGCACCGCTGCCGCTGCCGTCTTCCGCGGAGCGCTCGGCGACGCTCCCGCGGGCTGAGGCTTCCTGGCAGCGACGGGCGACACCCTCGAGGCCGCGGGGGGCGAGCGGCGAGCGGCGGGCACGGAGGCCCCGGCCTTGCGGAGCTGCTGCTCGAGCTCGCGGACGCGGCTGAGGAGGTACGTGTTCTCCTGGCGCAGGCCCGCGTTCTCCTCCTGGTACTGCTGCTCCTTGACGCGCAGCTCGCGGACCTCCTTCTCGATGACCCCGCGGCCGCGGACGGGCGCCGCCTTGACCGCGTTGGCCGCGGACGCCGCAGCGGCCTGCGTAGCCTCCAGGTCGACGGTCGTCGCGCTGAAGGTCACGGGCGAGACGGCGAAGGAGGCGGCGTCCTGCTCGGCCTCGCCCTCGGCGACGGTGAGCTCCGCGCGGAGGGTGACCGCTAGCGGGACGAGCTTGCTGCCCGCGGCGGTCCTGCGGAGGACGAAGAAGAACATCGTCGCCTTACAGAACTTGAAGCGGTCCTTGGGCATGCAGACCTCGAGGCTCGCGTTGCTGTCGGTCGTCGGGTTGAGCTTGCGCAGCACGTGCAGCCACCGCGGCAGCGCGTCGGCGGCGCTGCACTCGTGGACGACGAGCTCCGTCGTGGCCCCGCGGGCGACCTCGTCGAAGCGGTCGAACGGGAGCACGCCGGCCACCAGCGTCAGCTCGTCGCCGCTGATCTGCCCGACGGCGACCTTCTGCGAGAACTCTGCGACGAGGGTGGCAGGGCGCGGCATCTTGACGGCGAAGACGTGCTCGGGCGAGGGGATGTCGCCGGACCAGATCTTGAGGGTGCGGAAGAGGAAGGAGGAGCGGGGGATGGAGCAGATCTCGATGCGGGAGAAGAAGGAGAGGAAGCCGGCCTTGCCCTCGAACTCCATGTGGAAGAGGCCGTCGCGGGCGTTGGAGTGGGCGACGCCGGCGGCCTGCTTGAGGGCGGGGGTCCAGCGGGCGCTGGAGTCGCCCCAGTCGCCGGTCCACTCCTCGTCGCCGTAGGGGTTGTACATGCGGACGAGGTGGAAGCGGCCCTGGAGCGTGAGGAGGGCGACGACGGCGTAGGCGTGGCCGGGGAGCAGGCCGCGGAGGGCTGCGTCGTCGAGGTCGTCGCGCTGGATGCTGCACGAGAGGAAGGAGATGCGGGCGGGGTCGTTGATCATGCCGTTGAGCACGGGCCACAGGTTGCCGCGCGTGCGCTCCAGCAGCATCTCGGGGCTGCCCAGGTCCACCGCCGTCACCGACCCGCCCACCAGCGTCGTCACGGCCACGTGGAACGCCCCGCCGTCGGCCGCCTCGTAGCACCCGCACCGGTACTTGACGTACGCCTTCTCCACCAGCGCCACGTACCACGCGTCCCGCCCGCTGCTGTGCGCGTACAGCGGCTGCAGCACCGCCCGCGCGTCGTTGCGCCGCCGGTGCGCCGCGCAGGGCAGCTGGTCGTCCGTCACCACCGGCGCCACCCGCCCCTCGGCGCTGTACATCCGCAGCCCCACCACGCCCCGCCCCAGCTCCGCGTCCCCCGTCGCCAGCAGCCCGCGCATCACCCCGCCCCCCTCGGCCGACACCACGCTCGCCAGCGCCGCCAGCAGGTAGCACGTCCCCAGCGCCCCCTGCTCGATCTGGTCCGCGCTCGGCGGCCCCGCGAACAGCGCCGCGTTGCCCCCGCCGCTGCCCCCCGCCAGCTCGCTCGCCCGCCGCCAGCACGTCGGCCGCCCGATCGCCCCGCCAGCCTCGGGCGGGTGCGCGGGGTCCTTCCACAGCGACGCGTCCCCCGCCGCGAAGTCCGCGTCGGCGTACTTGTCCCCCGCCCGCAGCCCCGCCAGCTGCCCCGCCACGTACTGCCGCACGAACGCGTCGCACTCGGCGTCGTGCCCCGCCCCGAACCCCACCGCCGCCACCTCCCGCAGCCCCACGCCGCACCGCGCCGTCATCAGCAGCACCGACGCCACGTCCCCCTTGTCCAGCGCCAGCCGCAGCGGCGACTGCCCCTCGCTGTTCCGCAGCTCCGTCGCCTCCCGCGCCCCGTACCGCCCGCTCCCCAGCAGCCACGCCGCCATCGCGTCCGCCTCCCCGTCGGTCCGCGCGATGGCGTAGTGCAGCACCGTGTTCCCGAACGGGTCCTGCGCCGTGTACGCCGCCGCCCCGCAGCCCTCCGCCCCCAGCACCGCCTGCAGCGCCCGGCACGTCCCCTCCCGCGCCGCCAGGTGCGCCGCGTGGTACCCGCATCCCGACAGCGTCAGCTCCCCGGCCCCCACGCGCCCCCCCTCGGGCCACGGCACCTTGCCCCACGTCTCCTCCATCCCCGCCGCCTTCCGGAACTCCCCCGTCGGCGAGATGGCCCGCACGGCCCACTGCAGCACTGCCCCGCCCACCCCCAGCGGCCGCCCGGCCGTCGGCCGGTGCGCCAGCATCGCCACCACGTCGGGGCACGTCGAGAACTCGGCAGCCTTGGGCTTGCCCTCGCCAGAGCGGAAGTCCGCGTTGGCCCCCGAGTCCAGCAGCGCCTTGGCCACGGCCGCGTTGGGCGCCACGAAGAGCGGCGTCACGAGGGAGCCGTTGGTGATGTCGCGGGCGTTGGCGCCCGCGGGGCAGCGCTCGAGCAGAAGGCGGACGACCTGCTCGGGCGCGTTGAGGTCGCAGGCGCGGAACACCGACTCCTCGCGGACGCGCGCGCCGAGGTCGAGCAGGCGCAGCACAAAGGGCCACTCGCACTTGACGGCGGCGTCGTGCAGGAGCCCCGGGACATGCTGGTCCGAGAGGTCGAGGCCGTCGCAGAGCAGCGCGGGCGAGAAGACGCAGCTGGCGCGCACGACGGCGGAGCGGACGGCGTGGACGGAGAAGCGGTGCGCCGCCTCGGCCGACTCGTGCGAGCCCTCCTCGAGGAGCGCGCGGCAGATGAGCAGCTTGCTCGCGTAGTGCTCGGTGCTCGACTCGCGGCTCTCGCCCGTCGACAGCCGCACGTCAAGCGTGTTGCGCAGCTCCTCGACGGTCTTGTGCAGGCTTCCCAGCTCGGCCAGCACGCGCGCGCAGCCCTGCTCGAGTGCCGGCCACACGAAGCACTGCGATGCCTCGGGCGTCAACGGCAGCTGCCGCAGCAGTCGCAGGCGCGGGTCCTCTGAGAGCAGGTCCCGGACGCCGGCGGCCTGGGCGCCCGGACACCACCCGGAGGTCCACGAGGCGAAGAGCAGCGACGCCTGGACTGTGGGCGCGAGCTGCGCCAGCGCCGGGGCGACGACTTCCTCGTTGTCCATCGCGACGCCGGCCCAGAGCCCCACAGTGCCCGTCGGACGCAGGCCGGCCGCCAGCAGCTCGACCACAGCGCGCTTGCACCCGTGCCTGCGGTAGCGCTCCAGCGCAGCGGTGGCCGCCGCGTCCGTGAACGCCTCGTTGACTTCCTCCGGGGCGCGCGGCTTGCCGTCGGTGCCGGGGAGGCGCAGGACCAGAGCGAGGGCGTCCGGGTGCCCGAGGTTGATGGCAGCACGCACCGCCGTCTCCCACTCGCTGGGCTTCAGCATCGCGCGCGTGTCAGGGACGTCGTAGACCGCCGCGTGGCGCTCGACGAGCAGCCGGATGGCCGCGGGGTCGTGGCTACCGGCAGCCGCGATCCACGCGCTGGGCGGCAGCTCGAAGCCCTCGGGCAGCAGCTCCAGCGCCTCTGCGGGGCCCGCTCCGCACGCGGCACTCAGCATCTCGCGGGCCCTGGCGAGCGACTCGCGCGACGGCTCGGAGAGCAGCCGCTGCAGGAGGTCGCGCGAGACGGGGGGCAGCGCGAGCTGACCGCACGAGAGGTCCGCCCCGCTGTCGAGCAGCGCCAGCGCGATGGCGGCGTTGCCAGAGGCCGAGGCCGCGTTGACGGCGTCGCAGGCCACGGGGGCGCCGGCGGCCAGCAGCGCGCGGACCATCCCGGGGCTCGACCGCCACGCGCCCGAAGCCGCCGACACCAGCGCGTCCCGCAGGGCCTCGGGGGCGAACTTGTGGTCGCGCAGCAGCGCCTCGAGCGCCGTGCCGTCGCCGGCGTCGACGGCAGCCCGCATCTCCGCGGCCCTCTTCTCGTCCTCCGAGGGCTCGCTGGGCGCTGCTGCCGGGGCCGCCTCCTGCGGCTGCTGCGCGTCGCCGGCGGGTTGCTGCTCCTTCTGCTGCGCCTGCGCCTCCGCTTGCTGCTGCTGCTCTGGCGGTGCTTGCGCCTCCGCTTGCTGCTGCTGCTGCTCTGGTGGTGCCTGAGCCTGCGAGGTGTCCGCAGGGACTGCGCCCTCGCCCTGCGCAGGGGCCGGCTGCTCGGGCTGCGGTGCTGCTACGATGACAATAGAAAGCGCGGCGGCCTTGGCGCGGGCGTCGACGGTGGTGCTGCTGGTGAGGGCCGCGGACACCATCTCCGTGCAGACAGCGCACTTGCAGACCGCAGCTCCGCGGGCCACGAGCGCCTCGACGCAGGCCAGCGACGCGTGGGCCACCGCGAGGGCCAGCGGGGTGCACAGCTTCTCCTCCCAGAACGCGTGCTCGTTCACGAGGCACTTGGCCGCAGGCGCCCCGCTCTTGCCCCTGTCCGCGGCCACCAGCGCCTCGAGCGTCGCGGGCCCCACGCGCGGGTTGGCGCAGGCCGCGTGGAACGGCGTCGGGCCGCTCTGGTCCGTCGGGCGCGGCCGCCGCTCGTTGACGAGCCACGCCGTGTGCGACGCCGCCGCGGCCCTCAGCACCGCGGCCACGTCGTCGTCGGTCCCGCGCTCGGCGACGGCGAAGAGCGCCTCGCGCGAGGCCGCGAAGGGGTCGGCGCCGCGCAGCGCGAGGGCCGCGGCCCCCGCAGCGTTGCCGCAGCGGAGCGCTGTGGCCAGCAGGTCGTCGAGCGCCCACCTGCGCGGCCCGGCGAGGTCCGGGGCGGCCAGGGCGAGGGCCTCGGCCAAGGCCGCGTGGCGCGCGGGCGACGAGGCGGCCCACTGGAGCACGTGCATCGGCCAGTAGGGCCGCACGGCCTGCCGGGCGGCCTCGCGGACCAGCGCCACCGCCACCGCGCCCTCGGCCTCGAGGCCCTCCTGGGCGCAGTGCTTGGACGCCGAGTAGACCGCGGCCCTCACCAGCGCCTCTCTGGCAGCTCCGTCGGAAGGGCTGAGCTTGAGAAGCAGCGACGCCTCGGGCACTGCGAGCCTGCGCGCTCAAGTCAATTGATTGTGCCCGCCAAAGCGTCTGTGCGATGGCTGGCGTACCTGTAGCCGCTCTCTGTGGCCTGGGGGCCCTCGAGGAGCACCGGGACGATGTCGCCGCAGTCGCAGATGGTGGCGGCCTTGAGTAGGACGAGCCAGCGGTTGCGGGGGAGCAGCGACTTGCCGTCGAGCTGCCCCCTGGCCCTCGCGTGCTCGACGACCCTCCGCGCCACCAGCGCCTTGCAGCACTCGTCCTCGACGTTTACCGTGGGCGGGGCGTTCTGCGCGGGGTCGGCGTCGCGCGCGAGCAGCTCGTCGAGCCTCGCCGAGTCCCCGGCGAGCGCGGCGTCCCAGAGCGGCGACCTGTACGCCCCGACGTTCCAAGCCAGGCCCACAAGCCGGATGCAGTCGATCTCGGCCCAGCTCTCGGCCTTGGTGCAGTCGAGGTCGACGCGGACCTCGCGGACGGGCGCCGCGTGCGGCCGGAGCTGCGGGGCGAAGACCCGCGAGGCCTTTGGCAACGGGGCAGCGACGGGGCCCTCCCAGACCACCGTCCAGGCGTCCGAGGGGTCGTGCCTGACGCTGACCCGCACCACGTGGCCCGGGTTGTTGGTCTCGTAGACCTCGACGCGCTGCAGGACGAAGACGGCGTGCGGGTAGCGCAGTGCGAGGTGCTCGTGCGTCCCACGGGCCTGTGCGGGCGCCCAGGCGCCCTGGCAGTCGCCGTACTTGGGGTAGACGCGGGGCGGGCCCAGCAGCACGCTGGGGTCCCACCCGCCCCCGTACGTGCTGCTCGAGTCGACGACCTCTGAGGCCCACAGTTCCTCCATTCTTGGCAGTGGGGCTATTTATGGAGCCCGGCGATACAACATCGCCCCTGGACGGATATTTTTCTCCCGAAATATCGCGCGGGAAAAAGACGAGATATCCCGCGCCCCGTAATCGCGGGGGGTGAAAAATGTATGGCGCGCGGCATCCGTAAATGGCACGGCCGCTGCCGCTGTCGCTGAGTTGCAGGGGGTGCGGCTGGGGGGTCCACCCGAGGGTGATCGCCTGAATTGCCGGACGTTACCGCATGCGGTTTCGAGGGCTTTGGGTGCTTTTCTGCACGCTCTCGCACAAACGCGGATTCCGCCCGGTCCACTCTCCCCGGGGCCCCAGCGAGGGTCCGCGAGCCTCGCGGGGGCCCCCGTGCGCCCGGCCCAGGGTCCCGGAGCTGCGGGAGGCTGGGGAGGGCGCGGCTGGGAGCGGCAGGGGCCCCGGCCCAGAGTGGAAAAAGTGGGGAGGGTCGGGAGTTGTTGAACTGCAGCGGACTTCACTGCCCCGGTGGCCCGAATAGGAGCCCGCGCGCCCTCACCAGCCCACCCGCAGCCCGAATCCAGCTATCGCACTCTGCACCGCCATTGCACACGGCCCCCGTGCCGTGCGGATATTTGCGCACAGACCCACTCACCCACACGCCTTCTGACTTCATTTTTTCCAAGACCCCCACCCCCACAATCCGCACAGCCCTCTCGAGAGCCCAGCGAGCGGACTTGTAGGGCCCCACCGGCACCGCTTGGCAATCTCGGGGCCCCCCCGGGCGATGGCGACGACGACGGCAGCGGTGGCTGCGCCCCGTGCGGGGCTGGTGGCGTTCCTGTGGCCCGAGCCCGTGAGCCCTCCGCAGGCGACCGTCGGCTGCGCGCCCTTTGTCCAGAAGCTCTACGACCTCCTCTCCCGCGACGACCTCGCACACCTCATCGCCTGGTCCGACGAGCACAACCGCGAGGCCTTTGTCGTCTGTGCGTCCCTCCCCCCACACACGCACGCCCCACGCCCCGCGAGGAGGGCGAGGAGGAGGTGATCGCGCGTCGTCTGTTTCGGTTTCTGCCCTGTTTTATATAAATTTCGTTTCGACTCAGCGCGGACGCCGCCCTCCCCGTGCCGCTCTCCCTCATCCGCTCTGCTCTCTTCGCCCTCTTGTTCTCTTCTCGTCTTCCCAAAAGCGCCAGTTTGCTCGCGAAAACGGGGGCGAGGCAGGCGCGGGCGGTGCGGGGCGCGCGGGGGAGGGTGGGGGCCCCGTGCAGGGCTTAGGGGGAGGGTCTTTCGCCGGCCTTGGCTCTGGTTCTTCCGGGGGACAGTTTTTCCACTTTTTTGGAATGTGGATGTGTCCTCTTGTTTTCCTTAGCGGCAAACGGACCCGGCGGCCCCGTGGAAAAATAAGAAAAACGCACCCCGCACTCCTACGCCCACTCCTCCGCCGCCCGCACGTCCCCCCTCACGCAGTGCCCCCTCCCCATCACCTCGCAGACGCGCCGGCGGAGTTCAGCACGCTGGTGCTGCCGTCGCACTTTGACCACTGCAACTTCCCCAGTTTTGTCCGGTGCCGAGGCAGCGAACGCACTCCCTGCCCAGCGCCCCCTTGCTGACGCGCAGGCCCTGCTCTGGCGCAGGCAGCTGCACCTGTACGGGTTCCGGAAGGTGCCCAGCCGCGAGGGGCACTGCTTTGCGCACCCGTACTTCAAGGCGAGCAGCCCCGAGCTGATGCGGGAGATCAGAAGAAAGAAGACGCCCTCGTCGCACCACAGGCGCGGGGCCGAGCGCAGCGACAGCCCCTACGAGCGGCCCGCGGCCCCTGCCACGGCCTCTGCCAGGCGCGGGGGCGCCGAGCACAGCAACAGCCCCTGCGAGAGGGCCCCTGCAGCGCCCGTCAAGCGCGAGGCGACCAACACGCCGCCCCCAGCGCCCACGCAGGCCGTCCAGCAGCAGCAGCAGCAGCTCGAGGGGGTGGTGCCGAGCGAGGTGCAGGGGAGGGAGGTGCTGCCATACCTGCTGGGCGTGCTGCAGAAGCTGAGGAGCGAGACGGAGCAGAACGCGGAGGAGCTGCGGAGGATCAACGAGGAGATCGAGCAGAGCCAGCGGCGGGTCCGCGAGCTCGAGTCTGCGCAGTCGCTCAACCTCCTCGAGCAGCCGCTGCTGCAGCCCGCCTCGCCGGCGCAGTCGCCTGGCGCGGGCAACCTGTTCTTTGACTGAAGACAGACAGAGGACGTTTTGGTCTGCTCTCTGGCCTCTCTCTCTCTCCCCCTCTCGCTCTTAGCTACTCGCTACCACCCCCCCTGCCAAATTCTCTCTCCCTCCTACTCCTCCCCCGCAGCCACTACACACCTCCTCCCACACACGAAACGCACCCACCGGCACTCGCACACGCCCGCCCCTTACGAGCAAGTCAGCAAAATAAAAACTCAGTCGGCCCGCACAGTTTGCCTGGACCAGCCAGCCAGCTGGCCAGCACCCCCCACCCCCTCCTGCGTGACTGACTGCCTGGTCCACCCCCCCCATCACCCTTTCTCGCCATAGTCGCGGCATTCGCGGGGAATTCGGGTGGGGGTGCGGAACAGGGCAAATGTAGGGGCGTGGAGGAAAGGTGCAGGGAATACCGCGCAAACGGCAAAAGCAAGATTGGGGGCTTCCCGTTCCGGGGCTGCTGCCGGGCGTGGGGCGGGGGCGCAGACGACGGAAGCGCCTTCGCCGTATGTGTAGAAGTCCCCGAAGCTCCCCCACTGGGGGCCCCTCCGGAAGTGGGCAGCGGACGGGGCGTGCAGAGAATTGCGATTTGTATGGGCAAAAGGAACAGAGAAAGGAACAGAGTGTGCGATAGGGCCCCAAGGCGGCAACCGGCTGCTGGCTGGCTGGGGGATCAGTGCAGGGCCATGAGGACGAGGTCGCTGAGGCCGCCCGTCTCGCCGTAGCTCGAGGTGGTGATGCCGCCGAACATCCAGAGGCGGTTGGCCCTGCAGGCCATCGACGAGAGCGTCCGCCGCATGGCCGAGTCCTCGCTGATGATCGTCCACTTGGTCGCCGACACGTCGTACCGCCACGTGTCCGACATCGGCGGCGCCGTCGGCCCGTACGCCCCGCCGTGCACGATGATGTACCTGCGCCGTTGGTCCGGTGGCCCCCCCGTTGGTGAAGAGAGAACGGCTTCTCCACGCGTCGAGGCAAAACGGAATACAATATTATCGACCGGTACGCCAACAAACGAAGCCCGCCCGCAGGGCCCGCGGGTCCTGCCCCCCGCTCCCACGCTCCGGCATCCCCTACCCGAGAGAATACTGCCGCCACGAACGCAAGCACGAGGGTGCGCAGTGGCGCGTTATCGACGTGCGAGCAAGACACAACAACGGGAAAAGAACAGAGGGAAAAGAGCGGAGGGCGCAGCTCCTTTGCCCTATTCCGCCCTGGCTGCAATGCTCGCCGCCCATCCCCTGGAGTTGATGTTCAAGGCGGCGCGAGAGGCACCTTATTTGCGCGGATTATCAACAAGAAACAAAGGAAAAGGGACAAAGGACGTGTCGGAGAGCCCCGCAAGGCCGAGCGGGCGGCCAGGCGAGCTCTCCAGTGGACCCTTGTGCACAGCAGCGCACGGCACATTTCCCCAACACACGCAATTCGCTCCAAAAACCGAATAGTCTGAGGAGGACGAGCGCAGTGGGCACAGGCATCCGCAGCCCACCACCGCTTCGCCATGCCTGTCCCCTTCCCCTGCTGCTGCGAATCCACTCGTGCCCAGCGCACCTGTCGCCGCAGGCAGCGGCAGCGTGGCCGCGGCGGGCGGGGGGCATCTGGTCGGGGAGGTGCTGCGACCAGACGAGCGTGTCGAGGTTGAGGGACCAGAGGTCGCCCAGCAGCGTGTCGTCGGCGGCCACGCCGCCGTAGACGTACATGTCGTTGGCGACGAGCACCGCCGCGTGCGACTGGCGCGCCGCGGGGCCGTAGGGCGTGTCGAGCAGCAGGGACCAGCGGGCGCCGTCCCACCGCCAGAGGGCCCGCGTGCGCGCGCCCGTCGTGTAGTTGCGGCCGCCGAAGATGTAGAGGCTGCCCTGGTGCATCACCGCGCTGTGGTTCGTCAGCAGCGGCGCGCTCGTCGACAGCCTCCTCCACAGCCCCGTCGCGAACCTGTACGACCACAGCTGCGCCAGCCCGCGGCCCAGCCATCCCAAGCAGTAAATTGGCAACAAATCAATTGTATTCAAACTGGCAACAGCACTGGACCACAACCACAACTGATTCTGCCAACGGCAAACTCGTGGGAAGTGCTGTTTCCCTGTGAGAGCAGAAGAACACACACAAGGCAAAAGCAATTGATTGCTGGGGCGCGGGTGGGGTGCGCACGTCTGTGAGGGGAGTTGTCCCGCAGGTGCCGCCAGAGATGTACAGCGAGTCGGACGAGTCGTCGATCACCGCCACGTGCCCCTGCCTCGGCGGCGGCCCCGCGCTCTCGGGTCCCTCGCACCACTGCAGCCGCAGCGCCAGAGAACACGTCACCATTTCCCCTTTCCATTCCCAAAATATCTCCGAAAAAGAGATATTTTCCTCCCGCGAAAATCCCCCCGTGGCGCGCCGGATGTGACGTGGCGTGGGGGTGCGCACGGCGGTGACGTTCCAGTCGGAGGTGCGTTCGCGCCAGTCCGGGGCGAGCTGCAGCCAGGCGCCGTCCGCGGGCCTGTAGAGCCAGAGGTCGCTGCGCTGGCGCCGCGGCAGCCGCACGGGGTTGCCGCCGAAGACGACCACGTCGCCGTTGTAGCGCACCGACACCGTGTGGTGCGCGCGCGGCACGGGCGTGCACGTCCCGTTTGCCTGCGTTGACGTCAGCGACGGGGAAAACTGCGGCGGGCGGACCACTGTGCGGCCAGAGGACGAGGAGAGCAGGCGGTACGTGGAGCAGGCGGTGTCCCAGCGGAGCTGCGCCGCCAAGGCGCCGCTCGCCAGCGCCAGCGCCAGAACGCAGCGCAGCATTTCCCAGAGCGACAAATATCTAGATACTCCAGGAAAATCAGAATCGCCGGTACAAGGGCACAGTCCAGACGGGGGGAGAGTTCTCTCGGGGGCCCGGGGGCGCGAAACTGGCGGGCAAATGACCGCATCTGGCTCGAGGCCGTCTCCACCGTCCAGGAGGTGCTCCCCTTCGTGGCCATGTGCGGCCCCCCCCCCCCCCGCCCGAATCAATTGATTGTGGCGGGACAGCTACTTCTACGTGGCCTTCTTCCTCGACCGCGGCAGGTGCGTCGGCAGGTGCGGCCCTGTCGATCTGGGGTGCGTCGCCCGATGCGCCCCGCGGACCCTCGTGTGCGCGACGCTGGTGATGGTCCTCCAGGTGCTGCTGCTTCACATCGACCTCTCCTTCGTCGTCGCCGTCCTCAAGGCGCGCCCCCAGGGGCCCCAGGGCCCCCTTCTCCTATGCTGACCGTTCGTCCCGCTCAGTATGCGACCGGGAACGCGGCTGTCGTCGCGGTCAGCTCGGTGTCGTCGCTGTCCTGCGCAGGAGCCTCGGGCTCACATCACAGCTTGACCTGGCCCTGCGCCTGTTCGAGCTGCTGCCCTTCGGCCTCTGGGCTCTCTGGGCGACCAGGCCGCTGCGAGCCGACTGCGGGGAGCCCGGAGGCAGCTGCGACACGGCTGTTGGTTGGGCCGTGGACTTCTTTGTGGCGCAGTGGCGAGTCAGGGCACCGAGGACGACGCCGCAAGCGCCAGCACGGGCATCCCCTGCTCCACAACTCCCCTGCTGGGCGACCAGGGCAGAGAGTTCAGTCCAGGTCCATGAGTGCCAGCCTGCCACACTGAAAACTACAATCAACTGCCTCCCAAATGGCCTACCTCCAGCAAATGACGGGGGGAAGAAGGACTCAGACTACAGCAGTGTTGCGTCCCACGTGCATATCTCCATGTGCAAAAGGATGCTACTGAAAACGGGAAGTGATCCAGCGCTGGTGAGATATTGTGTTCACAAGTTATTTTGTGGCCATTACAAGCGGGCACCAACAACTCAAACAAATTGTTATGTCGGGAGCGGGCGGGCTCCCTTCCATGAGGCCCGCCCACACACGGGCCCCCGCAGCCGGGCCACTGTCCCCCTCGCAACCCCGGCCTGGTGGAAGGCGCCGAACTGAGGTATTGTATTTCCCCCTCCCTCTTCCCCGCCGGGAAATCGGCTGATTCAATTGTTCAATCAATATCTCCGAGGGGATCTCGGATAAATCTAGTAGACCCAATAATAGGGCTGGGGAATGGAATACAAGACCAACATTGTGTGTCTCTCTACCTTGAGCCACTGCGCCACTAACATCCAGCATTCAGATGATGGGCGACGAGGATTTCGAGCTCAACGAGGACCAGCCGCAGGCCCAGCCTGGTGAGTTCTGCATTTTTCCCATTTCTCACCACGGGGGACTCGGACACTGTCTGTTGCAGTGGAGGACCCCAGGAGGGAGGCGCAGGTGCAGGCCCAGATCACCTACCTCCAGGGTCAAGCTGATCAGGCCCAGGCGAGGGCTGCCAAGGCATGGGACGAGGCCAGGGCCGCCAAGGCCAAGGCAGACGAGGAGGTCCGTGTCATCAAGGCCGATGCGGATGCCCGGGTCGCCAGGGCGGAGGAGGAGCTCCGGACCATCAAGGCCGAGGCGGACGCCCGGGTCGCCAGGGCGGAGGAGGAGCGCCGTGTCATCAAGGCCGAGGCGGACGCCAGGGTCGCCAGGGCGGAGAAGGAGCTCTGGACCATAAAGGTCAGGGCGGAGGAGGAGCGCCGTGTCATCAAGACCGAGGCGGACGCCAGGGTCGAAAAGGCACTGGCAGAGATCGCCAAGGTGGCGAAGGAGAAGAGCGACAAGAGCACCATGACTGAGGAGGAGACCAAGGACGACTAGGTCCCCACACACTGAGAGCCCTTCTGAGTGACGAGAGCCGAAGCTCGCAAGAAACGGCACCCGCTGCTATGCAGCTCTCGTTATGGCGGAGCAACTGAACCAGGTGTGCAATCTGGGGGGCATCCCATAATGGTGGGCACCTCTTCTTGTTTGTACTGTCGACGTCGTTGAACGCTTGGCCGCACGCCCCCATACCCCGCGCGCGGGGCTCGGGCCGCGAAACTTGTGGGCAAGTCAATTGACTGCATCCGGTCCGGTTTTCCTGCGGGTTTCCAGAAGTTGTACCGCGGTAATTGTCGCAACTCGCCGGTTCTTATCGGGAGCACCAGCAGGGCCGGCATCCCTCGCGCGGCTGCCGTGCAGGGACTACCCTCCGGGGCGTCGGGACACGTGCGGGGCGTAATTCCGCCGCTGGGGGCCGTTTTCAGCGCCACGCCACGTCGTTGCCGATTTAGAGCAACGCGCGAGCAGCCACGCGGGCCCCCCGATCCCCCCGCGGGCGCTGCGCTCCCCGGAAGCAGTAAATCCCCGCGGACGACCCGCGCGCGACATGCCCCCGCTGCTGGCGCTGCTGCTGCTGGCGGCGCTGGCGCGGGCGCAGGTGGGCTGCACGAGCGCCGTGCGCGACGTGGCGCTGCTGCCCGGCGAGGAGCTCCTCTCGGCCACCGCCGACAACGCCGGGCCCACCCGCCCGCTGCTCGCCCTCGGCCTCCCCGTCGCCCGCTGCGCCAACGGTCCGCCCGCGGAGCCCTCTCTCTCTCTCTCTCGCTGCCCGCCCTCGCCCGTCGCATCAATGGCGGTTGGCCTGCTGACGTGGCGCCACGTCAAATTCTCGAATCGATCGCTGGAAATGGGCCGAGACCGCGCCACTCGGGCGGGTTGAGGGAATGGCCGTGCCGCGGCGGCGTGCTGCACGTGACTAACACTGTGCGGGTGCTGTCCAGGGACCGCGTGCGGTGGCTTCCTCGAGATTGTGCAGGCCGTTGCGGTCAAGAGCGTGCCATTCATGCTCTCTTCCGTGAGTTTTCTCAGAAAGCACCATTCCAGGAATTCTCGTTCGATTCCAGAAATCACAGCCCCTCCCCGCAGCTCTGCGTGAACCTCGTGTGGAGCTGCGGCTCGGAGCCCTGCGACGGCTACATCAGCGCCGAGGTGGTGCTGTACGACGACGAGCAGGGCCGCCCAGCCGAGCGCGCGTCGTGGGCCAAGCACTACGAGTTCCTGGGGCTGGCGGGGGGCCTCACGCGGCGCTGGGCCTCCAACTGGCTCTCCCGCGAGCCCTCGGAGCTCGGCCTGCTGCTCACGGCCCCCCGGGCCCACGTGGGGGTGCGGGCCACGGTGGCCACGGGCAGCCTGGGCTGCTACGTGACGCGGGGCAGCGTGGGGCGGATGCTGCACAGCAGGGCGCTGCCCAACAGCACGTGGCAGCAGCTCAGGGGCGACTGGGACGCGGGCAACAGCACAGGCGTCGAGATGAAGATGGTCGGCAGGCCTGTCGCCGCCGTGCCCCCCGCCTGGCGCTGCTCGCCCGAGCTCTACGCCGACGGGCGCGCCTGCGAGTGCGAGTGCGGCGCCTGGGACCCCGGTGAGCCCACCTCTTCCCCCTCACGACCACCTCAGGCCTCAGGGGGGCAGGGGGGCATCTGCCCCCTTCGCTCCTGAGCCTCTGCATTCCCAGTCTCCAAGTCTTCCTGCGTTTGAGGGAGGGGGGTTGAATTTCATTTGATTCGCCATCGCAGTGGCTGGACTGCGACCATGGAAGAATGCGGTCGTTGCGTGAGCGTGTGGCCTGCCTCTCGGGCCGTGCGCTGTTTGTTGGTGGGTTCTGCACCATTGTTGGCCTGGTGTATCTGTCGTGCATGCGTGCACCTTTGATGTCCTTTACGTGATCAAGCAGTCGTCCACTGGTCTCTTTGCCTTCCGAATACCTCTTCCCTCTCTCGGTCCGCTCGGTTTGAAGGGCAGATGGTCTCTGTTCTCGTGACTGCATTACCACCCCAATTTCTTTGCGTGGGTTGTGCTCCAAGTTGCCATCAAAGGGGGGCAAGGTGCACGAGATACCCTTCGACTTTTGACGTTCTCGGTCAGAACTGCCGGGGGATGGGGATGGCCGTGTTGGCTCGGCTCACAAACAAGGCGCCTTCTCTTTCCTGGGCGCAGACTGCAACGCCAGCGTGGCGGGGAGTGCAGGCAACTGCAGCGACGGCGGCGCGTGCGACTGGCTGGGCCGCTGCGTGCGCCCCAACTGGAACACCACGCTGTGCAACCTCTCGTCCTACGGCAGCGGCGACGGCTGCCAGTGCGCCTGCGGCGACCTCGTCGACCCCGACTGCCGCACGTCCGTCGTCGCCGGCACGTGGTACCCGCCCGCGACCAACTGCCCGGGCGCCCACGTGGCCAAGTGCGGCGACGACAACCGCTGCGCCGAGACGTGGCCCAGCTGCAGCGCCGAGCGCTACGGCGACGGCTTCTGCGACTGCACGTGCCAGCGGCCGCGCGGCGTCCTCGACGTCGACTGCATCGACCGGCCGCTGGACACCGACTGCGGCTGGGCCGCGTGCTTCGCGGGCGCCTGCAGGGCCTACCCCGTCAACTGGACCTGCGAGATCGACCGTTTCGGCGGCCGAGACTGCGACTGCGGCTGCGGCGCCTACGACCCGCGTGCGTTGCCTTCCCTGCCCTTCCCCTCCGCTGTCCGATAGGGGCAGCTCGACTCAGCGCGGGGCGACACCAGCGTGCGAGACGCAGGCCCTGGTGGGCGGCAGCGCCATCATCGGCTGCAGCGTCGTGGAGCCCGTGTGCAGCGCTGCCACCTACACCTGTACCCAGTCGTGTGCGCGGCTCCCGCATGCGCTCGACCCTTGCCATTGGGCGATACCGTACCGCGTCTCAGCTTTGCTGGCGGTTCTGGGGCGGGCAGACTGCGGGAACAGCGTCGTCGAGCCGCGCAACGGGGCCGAGCAGTGCGACCGAGGGCCGTTCTGCGGTGCCGACTGCAAGTGCGTGGCGGGATACGTCCCCACGTCCCCGCCGACCCGCGGGTGCCAGCCCAGTGCGCTCCCGCCCTCCCCAGCGAGCACGCGCACTCCCCAGGGGGTCTCCTCACAGGGCAGCGGGCGAGCAGGCTGCGGGGACGGCGTCGTCGAGGAGGGCGAGCAGTGCGACCGCGAGGTCTTCTGCGACAACGCGTCGTGCACGTGCCTCGCGGGGCACCCGCACAGAGGCCCGCTGGCGTCGCCCGGGTGCAGCGGCTGCGGCAACGGTGTCGCCGACGAGCTGGTCGGCGAGGAGTGCGAGGGCGGCGACCACTGCATCGCCGGCAACTGCACCTGCGCCGCCGCGTACCGGCCGACCGTCCCGGTCTCCCAGTCCTGCGTGCCCATCCGTCCGTGTGGCCCTCGCCGAGGGGAAGGGGCTCTCACGGCCTCGTGTGTGCGCGGGCCCCGCAGGCTGCGGCGACGGGGTGGCCAGCAGGGGCGAGCAGTGCGACGGGGGGCTCTTCTGCAACGCGACCTGCGGGTGCGACGAGGGGCACAGGCCCTACGCCCCGCCGCGGCGGCCGTGCACTGGCTGCGGCAACGGCGTCCTCGACGCGGGCGACGGCGAGATGTGCGACTCGGGGCCGCACTGCGCGCCCGACCGATGCGTCTGCTCGGAGGGGTTCAACGCCACCACGCCCCTGACGACCGGGTGCCGAGAGCCGCGTGCGCAGACCGCTCGCCCCGGCAGCCCCAGCGCAGCCCCGCACTTCCCTCCTCGAGTGTCTCAACTGACTACGGCGGCGCTGCGCAGTGTGCGGCAACGGGCGGGTGGACGGCAGCGAGGAGTGCGACAGCGGGAAGTTCTGCCAGCCCAACTGTTCGTGTGTCCCGGGATACGCCGCGGCCATCCCGCCCTCGCAGGACTGCCAGAAGCCCGACCCCTCCAGTGCGCCCCTCCGCCTGTGCAGCTTCTTTTCTGCTGCCCCGCCCCAACTCACTACTGGCGGCGCTGCGCAGTGTGCGGCAACGGGGTCATCAACGTGGGCGAGGAGTGCGACGGGGGGCTCTTCTGCGACAACAGCAGGTGCGCGTGCGAAGCGGGGCACAGGCCGCTGGCTGTGCGGGGCCCGCACTGCACGGGCTGCGGCAACGCCATCGTGGACAAAGCGCTCGGGGAGCACTGCGACGGCGGCGACGGCTGCACGCAGAACTGCACGTGCGCCGACCAGTACGTCCCGACGACCCCGGACGCCACGATCGGCTGCCTGCACGCTGATGGTACAGCCTCCACCCTCTTCCTCCCCGCGCCATCTTCTCCACAGCCAGACCATTTGATTGTCATTGGGCGTCTGGCATGCCATCCGCACTGGCGAGAGCGCCCAAGTGGGAAGAGAACTGCCAATGGGCTTGGTCAGTAAGGGGAAGGCGTAAGCATAGCGGAAAGCACAGGAGAACGACAGCAGCGAGTGCTCACAGTGTCCTTCCTTTGTGTTGTTTGATGGCATGGCCAGCCAACAGAACGTGGCAGAGCAAGTACCTGGCTGTTGCTGTCGTGGTGCCGTCGTGTGTGGCGGGGGCAGCGATCGCGGCGCTGGTGTGCGTGCTGGTGTACCGCAAGCGGGCGCGCAGGGTCAAGCAGCTGGCCAACATGCCCATCGAGGAATCGCACTCGGTCAACTTCGCCACCGTCAGCCCCGCGCCCGAGAGCTCCGCGCAGCAGATGACGCCGGTGACGCCTGTCATGCTGGCGCCCGACGGCACCCCTGTCGTCGTGGTGCACACGCGGGGCAGCAGCGGCACGCTGGCCCTGGCGACCACGACGGCGGGGACGCTGGCCCTCTTCCCCACGTTCACCGAGTTATCTGGCACTGCAATCGGTGCGCCTGCGCATGCGCTGGGGGGAGGGAGGAGGGCGCTGTTCATACCCGCTGTGCTGACCCACACGGGGGTGTTGTGGGGCGCTTTTCAATTGATCCGGGGAATGGAGCGGTGCTGAAATGAACTCTAATTGGAGGCTGACAGCAGGGCTGCCCTCAGGGCCGCAACTGCGGGTGCAGCCACTGCAGATCAGTTTGGTGGGGGCCGCCAGCATGGGGCCACCAGTGGAGATGCAGGAGATGCAGGAGATGCAGGAGATGCAAGAGATGGGCCAGGGCGCAGAAGACGTACCGCCGCCGCCATCCTCGGTGTATTTTATTACCTCGCTAGACCAGTCCACAGAGCTGCCAGCGTCCACGGAGGACATGGACTCACCTACATAGCACCTGGAGGAAATACCACGATGAGACCTCGCATTCAATACATTATTTTGTCATTATTGTGTCAGCCTGTCCTGCCAGGCATCTGAAAGTGCTGTGTTCTGCCAAAATCGAGTTCTTTGAGGTGATGATGAATATGAGAAGTTTGAAATTTCGTCTGTTGAGTGATTCCGTTATAAATTTGAAGAAACAAGGGGAAAGTCCGTAACATTACCTTCTATAGACCGACCTTTTCTGAGAATGGGTCTCCGAAGGGGTTACATTGGCAATAAATTAATAAACTGACTTCAATTGTAAGGACGAGTAGCTCACCGGTAGAGCATTAGACTGCAGATCTGTTGGTAGGCGGTTCAATTCCGCCCTCGTCCTAATATTATTCCATTTTTCATTTATTCCACTTGCCGAAAAAAGCCACCCGTAGTACAAGAAATTGTATTGTCTGGCTCACTCCTGTGAACCACTCGGAAAAAGAGTCGTGGGAAGAAGTCGGTAGTGGGATATTGAATCTCAGGAGAAATGAAGCAGTACCATATGAGACCCTTGAAGATAAGAGTGCAGGCATTACACGTCAAGCATGTTGCAGCATGTAGCAGAGGCCTGCATAGCGGTGCATAGTGAATGGTTGAACTACGCACCGCTACACAGGCCTTCGCAACGTGCCACAACGTAAGGTCTGCTACAGTGCATAGCAGAGGGTGCGTAGCAGCGCATAGTTCTACTATCTGCTACACACCGCTACGCAGGCCTCTGCTATGTGCCACTATGCAGGATCCACTACAGTGCATAGTGAAGAATGCGTAGTAGCATGTAGTTCTACCATTCGCTACACACTGCTACACAGGCCGCCACTATGCAGGGTCCACTACAGTATATAATGAACAGAAAGGAAAATTCAGTGTGTGGCGTGGAACCCTGCTGCTGCAGAAGCAGGCGCAGGTGCAGAAGCAGCTGCTGCAGCCCAGTCTCAGCTTCATGCATGGTATCATCCACAGATCCATGGTCTTGAGAACTGCCTGAGAGCTGATGCAGGTCGTGCTGTGTCTGGGTCTCTTGGTCCTTGTCATGCATGGGGACTCTGCACAGGCTGAGCTCGTCCTGTCCCTTCTTTATAAAGTGTTAGTCACTAAAATATAAGGATAGGAGGCACTTACGACTCATTGAAGCACTCAGGGTGGTCCTTGTACAGCTGGGCATAGTTGACCTTTGTCCACTGCTCTATAACACAAATGTTAGAGTATTGTAAAACAGACAATGAAGAGAGAAGGAACCCACCAGTTAATCAGTTCACAGAACATGGCAGCATTGAGTATGTGCAGGTCCTTGATGCCTGCTCTGATGTCTTTAAATGTGCAGGACTGGACTGCCTTCTTCTTCAATGGCACGTGGTTAAAGGGGGCCAGCAGCTCACGTGTTCTGCCTCATCTCAGGCCTCTGAGGTCGCAAAGGCAGTCATTAAGCCTCTCATCTCCATTCCAAGATTTCACTTAGAATAAAACCTGTATGCAGTCAGGAACACAAAAAAGCAAATAATGTCATTATTGACATCATCAACACCTTGATAAAGTTCTGCCACAGTACGTAGCAAAGGGTCTGCTACACACTGTAGTGGAAGTGTCTATGTAGTGATGCATAGTGGAATGTGCTATAGCGCATTCTGCTATGCGCCACTACACAAATAGTTCTGCTACAGCGCATAGTGGAGGGTTCGCTACACACTGTAGCAGAAGTACCTCACAGTCATATTGAGAAAATTGATTTCACCACTGGGATTTGAACTACCGTTCCCAAAGAACAAAGTATACACTTGGTGCTTACACTATCAATCACTATCTTATCTAAACTATGTGTTATACTTCACGGCATGCTCACAGACAGTACTGAACCAATTCAATGGAATCAATATTTAACACTTGGAAGCTCATCTTTGTTATCGTGCAATGCAAAAACCAATTTACATTCCATTTATTCATAACTTTATGCTATGCCAAAACCGGATTTATTAGCCAACATTTGATAAAATCTAGTTATGAACTTTTTCTGTGTACTTAATAAAGACTGTTATTTTAATACGTGACTGATTGTTAGGAACTGGAATATATCTAAGAATATAGTAATAGCTACATTGCATTTCATGCCTTCAGGAATTGAACCACCTGCTTAAGATATGTTTGCAGAACCACTCAGTAGTGAGCAATATTATTCAGGAAACAGAAGTTTATCAAATAGTTGGCCAAATTTAATAAACCCTATCTAATTCCTTTTTCCCCTCTACAGCTATATCTTTCTACTAGATCTTTGATTTCATATATGTTTATTCATAAAGCAAATGTACATGTACAGTTGGGTATGGCCAGAGGCTATTGTACTTTTTTCAGCACTGGCCCCAGGTAGTCTTCAGACTCTGGATGTTCTAGGGCCTGCTTGCATCTCTTCTCTATGCTGCTCTCTCTACCTTCTGCAGCTCTGCCCTTCTCTCCTGGTACTCTCTCAGTATCTGCATACTGATCTGGGGTGCTGTCACACAATTGTACTTCAGCTCCAATAGTACACATGCCTGGTGAGACTGATCTTCTCCTTCTGTAGTAACAAGCCATCCTCTTCCTCTTCCACCTTGCTGTTTTCTGCTACTTTGCCTGGCTCCAAGCAGCTGCCCTGTCTGCAATGAACAGAGCAGACCATCTGCCTGATGTTGTGTTCCATTTCTCAGAGTGATGATGACTGCCCATGTGTCCAGACCTCTGCAGGTAATACTGCAACGTGTAGTACCTGTCACATGCACTGCAGCAGTATGCCTTGTGCTCCCAGGCAATATCTCTCTGATGTTGCCTGGATGTCATCTGTGTACAAGGCTCATCTGCTGCAGATTCCTGAGAACCTGCTTCCCTCTGCATTGCTGCTCACCTGTCTTTCAGCTAGCACAGCACACAAATGATGTAAGAGAGGAAGTTACAGTGGACATTAATGAGATTGACTTAAACCTTCCTCTAAGTTGGAATTAGTATCTTCAAGAAATTTCTATTCTGAAATTTCAGATTAAATCGGATTATCTCTAAAAATGAACACCTGGCAAAAGTACTACTAAGAAGCAGAAAATTGAAGACAGTTAATGTTATTATGAAATACAACTATAACTCATAACCTCAGAAGTCTCCAGTTATATGAACTAGCTTCCTGTGAAGAGAAAGAAGACATGTGCAGGATGGCAGTACTTATCATGAGAATAAGATGTACAATTGTGCAGTTGCTCAAACCAGGGTTCACGTAAAGAGAGAGTATTATTAGAAGAGTAAAGACCAAGTTAAATAGTAATAAGAGAAGCAAGTGTATGAATTTAAATATTATATTGTTTCTTCTGGTAAGAATAATCAGTTATCATTCTTACCTCTGATGTTAATGTGAATACTCTCTGAATTAGAATATCAGTAAGAACTTCTATTTAAGAGGTTTGGTCATACTTGCAAAGTCTGACTGAGAAATAGATCATAAGTGATATGAATCAATTTCAACAGAAATGTTCATTACCTGCTTCTGCATACCATTCATAAACAAGAGAAGAACTATATTAAGAATACATGTGGTGACATTACTTACATATCAGTGGATGTTCAATAACAAAACATAAATGAAAAATGATTCAGAAGCACTCGTTCCGACACAAACAGACCGCAGGGCCGCCTGAGTACGGGAAAGGAGTTACTTGTACTTCCAGACCTGTGGGCGTTAGCACATATATCATCTCTGTGAAAGGACGAGTAGCTCACCGGTAGAGCATTAGACTGCAGATCTGTTGGTAGGCGGTTCAATTCCGCCCTCGTCCTAATTTTGCACGCCCTGCCACTCAGATATTTTTGGTCAATCTTCCTCCGTCTGTTTCGCGCCAGTGCCCCAGCAATGAGCGAAACGAGCGAACCGAGTGCCGTCGCGAGCCAGACGCTGGGCGACCGCATGAAGCAGTACGAGGGCGACGTGCCCCCGCTGGACCCTCGGCAGCCCTTCCTGCTGCGCCTCGACGGCCACTGCTTCAGCACCTTCACCTCCCTCTTCCACAAGCCCTACGACCCCCGCAGTCAGTGCCCCCCCCCCCGCCTCTCTCGTGTCTCCGTTCGGTTCCTCGAGAACCGCATGCAAGGGCCGGGAAAATATTTAAAACCCGTGCGCGCGCGGTAATTAACGCACCGGCCGGGCGCTGCGGGCCTGCGCAGTCAGCGACGCCATGATCGCCACGACGGTGGACCTGCTCGAGTGCTTCCACGCGGCCACGGCGTACACGTCCAGGCACGCCGCCCACCGCAAGCCCCGCCGGCGTGGAGCCTTGGCAGCAGATCCCCGCGCTTGCAATCAATTGACCCGGGCCCTTTGGGGTTCCCCCCTGCTTCTCCCTCCAAAACAACCAACTCGTGCAGCGACGAGATCACGCTCATATTCCCTGCGGTGCAGCTGCCGCCAGACGCCGCCGCCAGCGGCCAGGAAGCTGGCCCGGGCACCAGCGGCTGCAGCTGCAGCGGCAGCGTGAAGAAGAAGAAGAAGAAGCAGCAGGCGGCAGAGTTCCCCTTCAGCGGGCGCGTCATGAAGATGGCCACGCTGGCCGCGGGGCTCTGCTCGGCGCGCTTCAACCACCACATCGCCCGCCAGCCCTACGGCCCCTCCGCCCCCGAGCAGCTGCTCGCCTCGCGCGCGGCCTCGGGCTCCGCGTACTTTGACGCGCGGGCGTTCGGTGTGCCGTCGCTGGCCGAGTGCGTCAACAACGTCGTGTGGCGCTGCCGCGACGCCAAGCGCAACAGCAAGAGCCAGCTCGGCAGGGCCTTCTACGCGGCGCCCGAGCTGGCGGGCCGCACGTCGGACGAGGTCGTGCGGCGCGTCGGCAGCGAGCAGGGCGTCGCGTGGGACGCGCTGCCCGGGCACGCAAAGTACGGGACGCTCGTCAAGCGCACGCTCGTCACGCGGCAGGCGACGGACCACAGGGGAAACGCCGTCGAGGCCGTGCGCACAGCCTTCGCCTTCGCCAGCTTCGACGTGGCCTTCTCCGAGGCGATGGTGCGGCTCGTGGCCGCCAAGCACGTGGGGCTCGGGCCCTGCGAGGGGCTGCCGCCCTCGTGCGTGTTCTCCCTCGCGGCAGCCACGGCCCTCACGGTAGATCTGCCGCAGCAGCTCCGTTGACCTGTCCCTATCGCCTCTCAGAGTGCATTCCAAGTGGCCTCGCAAGGGCACGCTATGCTTTTGTCCCAAC
Source organism: Mastigamoeba balamuthi (assembly GCA_902651635.1). Taxonomy (NCBI): domain Eukaryota; phylum Evosea; order Mastigamoebida; family Mastigamoebidae; genus Mastigamoeba; species Mastigamoeba balamuthi. The sequence goes on from CACRSC010000030.1 coordinate 147,211, forward strand.
TCGAAACTTCTGTTGCCTCGCGACTGCATGCCATTCGCACCCTCCAAGCTCTCATCATCCAGCCCTCGCCCTCTACTTTGCAGCCTCTCTTGGCATCAATAGCCCTTCGCCTCTGCCCGCCGACGTGCCAGTGGCCCGGTTGGACATCAGCCTCCCTTTTTGGCGCGATTACTCTGTGTCTTGGCGTTCAAACGCTCGTAGTAAAAGTGTAAATTTACAGTGCCTCGATGTCGGCGAGCAGATTGACGGCCACAGGGCCCGGACGCATGGAGCCTCTCTGTACCATCCTGGCCCAGTGCGCGGCGCCTCGCTGCTGGAGCAGCCTACGGCACGGCACGTACTGACCAGTACAGAGGGGACGGTTGTCGATGTCGTTGAAGGTCACGTCTGTGTGCGGATACAGGGCCTCCTGGCCTTGCTTGTAGCACATCAACTTGGGGTCCAGCACGTTGATGTTGCGCACGTTGTCGTCGAGAATCCTCGTGATGAGCAACTGCACGAAAAAAGGGTCAGATCGGTAAAGACCCCCAAAAGCGCACATTCTGCTCTCTGTCCCAAACGACCGCAAGCTGCCCCGTCGTGAGCAGCTCCTCGACCGATTGCAGAACAATCAGGATGTTGCACGAGCTGCAGCAGATCGCCTCTCTGTTCGCTGTGTCTACGTGGTTGATGTTCTCCAGCGGTGCGTCCACGTCCCAGATGTGTGATGTGTTGAAGTTGCCCTTGGGCACATACACGTTGGCAGTCTCGCCATCTGGCAGCCTGCTCCCAACGTTGTGACTGTGAGAAAGAGTGGGTTGGACGAACAAAGACACACACAAGCCTGGTCGCCATGCAGCATAGGTGTCCCGGAGATGCAACAACTGCATCTCTGTAGTGGTGGACGGTCCCCCCTGTGGTCTTGAGTGTGCCAGTGCTGGGGGCTGGAGGAGGCGAGCAGTCCCCCTGGAGTGGGGGCATTGTCCACAGTTTCGGGCTCATGCCCTGGAACGAGTCCTCCTCCTGCTGAAGACGAATGGCGTGTTCGTAGACAGTCACCCTTTGGTTCAGAGCCTCAACAGACGCCTCCAGTGTGCACAGTCTCTCCGACGCTGTGCATCTAATGGCATGCACTCGTGCTAAGTTAAAGAAGCAAAGTGGGTGCTGAAGTGGGTACTATGCACAGTTGGGGCAAACCTTGCAGGGCGGTAGAGGACACCACGTCAATGGCCTTGCTGAGGAAGCACTCCGCGATGACAGGGTCCAGCAGAGTGTGCACATTCAGGACAAAGACCTCACCCTCCTTCTTGAAGAAGGGCTGCTCATGTGTGTCAAGCAGGAGTGCACTGGTCATCTCAGTGCTGGTCTTCAGGGTGAACCCGAGCCTCAGGAGCCCCAGCTCCGCTGTGATCGCCTTCTTGAACTTGCTGCCATTTGTGTCTGGTGCGACTTTGATCTCCACCTCCTTGCTGAGGTACTTGACGAAGATGGAGAGCGACTCCTGGCAGGGAGGAAGATGTTATTTTGGGGATGCACCAAGCGCACAGTGCACCAGGGTCTTACCCATTTTCTCTTCTCTGAACTGAAGAACTTCTTCAAAAGAGAGTATCTGACACAAAATATTGGGTGATGTCATCCAATTTAGCGGCTCTCGGGAGTAGGCCCAGTGTACCCCAAAACAACGTGGCCATGTTGTATGGTGTTTCCTTGCAACACAAGGTGCATAAAATCTGTGTTGCTGATTTTCGAAAAATGAGGGGATTTGTATGCCACAGGCACATTTTCAGCCACACATACACACCTCACCACACTAGAGTAATGGCACTCTGGTTGTCAGTGCTGCCACGTTCACAGGTGCCGGGATGTTGATGGCGACAGTTGCACTGATGTGGCATTGGGGAACTCCTCCCCCGGGGCCACGTACTGGGGCTCTAGAGCACCAAATGCCACTGTCTTAGTGCAGACGCCCGTCTATACTCCCCCCCATCCCCTTCTTCCTCTCAGTTCATTGGGGCCCTGTTCCCATCCAGGATTTGGCACGCATTTGTGTGCAAATCTGTGGTGCAGAATTGTGTATGCTGTGATAGTATTTAACAGACAAAGCTGCAGAAAACTGCAAGGCAGGAGTGCAGAATAGTGCACGAGAATATTGCAGTGCTGCTCACCTGCGGTTTTGCTCAGCCTTGTGGTGCAGGGATTTTGTGATTGAATTTGTGGCTGTATTTTTCTTCAGCAGTTTTTTTTCAGGCAGACAGCAGGGCAGCTTTCATTGCAGGGAGCTAGGAGCACTGACCACAATGCTCACCCAGTGCCACTTCAGGTCGGGCTGGTCTTCTGATCTGGGATCTTGGCATGGTTACTTGCAGCCAGTTGTCCAATGCATAACGAATCTGCATAACAAAATCCCAGCAGATTTCTTCGTTTCTCCGCCAAGGGCACAATGAGCGACCGCATGCCTCAGAGGTGTGGCTGGCGATGCCGTCTTCAGAGGCTGTTGGCTGCATGTCCGCCCACATGGCCATGAAGGTCCGCGGTCTTCCCCTGTCCCTCTCTTTGCGAGCGCCATTGGGCATGGGGGTGCTAAATGGGGTGTCCCTCAGAGTGAGCATCCGCAAACTACACAGGGCCAAACTAGTCCCCTCACCATGTTGGCGGAGTGCCATTGAGCATCCTAGGAAGACTGCACGTCATTATGACGTGCCATTCCCCTGCAGGAGACCACTGATGGCTACAGCCATTTGGCATTCTATGAGCCTGTGGCTTTTTGCGCCAGTGGCACCCCCGGTCCCAAGCACTCTGGTAGTGTACAACTTGGCGCACTTGGGCCGCCCACATTATTGCATCACCAGACTGAGAACCAGAGACTTAGGGGGGGTGAGGATTTGAGTGAAAAGATTCAATTTTTGTTATGCATTGGCGTTCTGCATCGGGTAACAGTGGGAAAGACAAGTGGTTGGTCTATGCGGTTCTGTTCCATCAGAGCCACCACTGCTGCTGTTGCCTCCTTTGGGGCCTCAGTTGCTGAGCTGTCATCTTCATCATTGGACTCAGTGCTGGGCTGGTCCCTCTTTGCCTTCTCCATTCTCCTCTTCAGTCATGCAGGCAAGTGATAGTACTGTATCCTTGTCAGCCTCTCCACTGTCACCTCTGTGTATATAAGTTAAAGAGATATCTTTTTCAAGAAAGCATAAATTTAAACTTAGAAGAGAGTTATGGGTCTTGGTTTTGAAAAAATGTGTGATACTTGGTAACCTACTTGGCATTTCCATTCTGAACAATAATTGTCTTAATGACCTCCTGTAAGACAGGCAGTACCATGCTGGACTGGTACCTGAACTTCAGCAGTGTGAATGTGACATAGTTTCACTGAAGAAAAACAATCCTGTGCAGTCAGGAACAAAACAAAAGTAAAAGACATCATCATTTATACCTGATTTGTCTGCTTGATCACCACCCCTGGCCTGCTCACCCTTGTTCTCACTCTGCAGCAAGCAAGACACTGCTGGGGGGGGGGGCACTGCAGAGCAGCAGGCTCATCTTGTGCACTTCAGTCATCTTGTATCAAGTCAGACATGAGTTGATGCAGCTCTCATATGAGATGATCAAACTGGCATTCCTTCTTTTTTTCTCTTGAGGAGAGTTTTCTCTTTTTCCCTTATGGCAAGTTATGAGTGACTTGAAACAACTTACACAAGAGAATATTGAACTGGCTTTCCCTTTTCTTATAGAAGCATATATTTTCCCTTTTTATATTCAATTGAAAGGTCATTGATTATTTACTCAATGCAGAACCGAAATGTGTTTGCTGAAAATGTTGTCATCCAGTATGTCTGTGTGCTTGTTGCATTCTCCACAAGTTGATATCCCAGAGCACACAGGACTCCAAAAAAATAAGGCTCTCCATGCATGACGTGATGCCCCCCATCCTTACATGCCGAGGAACGGTGTCAAGAGCGGAATTACGTGATTGCGCTTCCGATCACTTGATTTCCTCGGGAGATTCGAGCGCATCTCCGTTGCCAAAACCCCCTGAGGAAAGAGAGCTTGCGAGTTGTGCAATATGTTGTTCCCAAGCCAGAGAGGTAAGTGTGGGTTAAGTGTGGGTGGGGGGGCAGAACTGCGCGTGACAATCTGACAATTTGCCTGAAGGGGGAGCGCGGCCGGGGGGGACTGTCCCTTCGCGGTTGTGGTCCCCCCTCTACCTACGCGGACCCGCCTTCGCGCTTCCCGCCGCGGCAGGCGTCGATGTTCTGGCTGAGCCGCAGCACAGAGTCGCGCAGGCTGGTCCCCGCCGCGACGCCCTGGAACTGGTCGCTGAGCCACTGGTGCTCCAGCAGCTGCGCGGCCGACGGCCTGCTCGCGGGGTTCTTGTCGAGGGCCGCCGCCAGGAACTCCCGCGCCACGGGGCTCACGTGCACCAGCGGCTCCTCGGGGTACGGCCCCGTGACGATCTGCGTCAGGTTGTCGAAGGGCGTCTGGCCCACCAGCCTGCGCAAGTGGTGTTGGCGCGTGGTGTTTGCTGCGGGGACAAGTCGTACAGGACGTAGGCCACGACGCCGATGGACCACGTGTCGCACGTGATCGAGTACGGGGAGCCCATGATGACCTCGGGCGCCAGGTACAGCGGCGACCCGCAGCGCGTGTGCATGAGGTCGGTGAAGTGGCGCGAGAGGCCAAAGTCGGCCAGGCGCACTCTTGTGTCGCCCTCGCCCTCGGCCTCTGTGCACAGGAGGTTCTCGGGCTGCGCGGGGGCGGGCTGGGCGTCAGGAGGGGCTGCGGTGTGTGCGCGCGGCGCAAGAGGGTGCCTTGATGTCGCGGTGGCAGATGCTCAGCGAGTGGAGGTACGCGGCGCCCGCGCAGACCTGGCGGATCAGGAACGCGGCGTCGGCCTCGGAGAAGGCCCCTCTGGTCATCACGCGGTCGTACAGGTCCCCGCCCTCCATGCTGCTCGCCAGCCAGAGCGCACGGCAGCGTGAGTGGGGGAGCGACGCGCCGCCAGCAGGAGGGGTGCGGGGGGCGCACAAGGCGGTCACGAGGAACAGGTACTCGGCCGTCTCGAACACGTCGAGAATGTTGAGGACGTTCTCGTGGCTGACCTGCAGGCCGATCTCCACCTCCCTCTTGACGTTTTGCTGCGCAGGGCGCGAGCCCGTGTGGAGTCGTGAGGTCCGGAAGTTTCGGGCCAATCAGATTTGGGGTGTGCGACGTCAGCGCTGACGTCGGGGGGTAAATATCGGGGGCACCACTTGCGTGTCGTTGTAGAGCTGCGACTTGGGGATGACCTTGATCGCCAGCGTCTCCTGCGACGGCGTCCCCTCGGCCCCGACGGCCGTCGCCGAGGCCCTGTAGACCTGCGAGAACGAGCCACTGTGGCCGGCGGGTGCGGGAGAGCGGGGGATGCGTCTTGAGTTTGTTGATCTTCGCCGAGAACGCAAGAAAAAATCTCGCGCGAGATATTTCCGGCGGAAGCGTCGAATTCGCTTGAGCGTGTCGGGGGGGGCACGCAACTCGGCTATGCGGGGGCCGAACGTGTAGGTGACCCTCTGCTTGCTGGCCCTGTACCCGGTGAGGTCGAGGGCCGTGGCGGGCTGCTGCTCCATTTCGGGGGCTGCGGATTGAGATTCACGCAACGCACTGTGCCCGCCCGAATCTTTTTGAAAAAGTGCCTTAAGCTGAGGGTGAGATTTTCGCTCTCGTCTCGGCAGCTGGTGGCCGCTCCACCCACGTCCACGTGTCTCTGGCGAGCGTCTCGCCCCCCTACCCCCGGCCCCGCTGGTCCTGAAAGCTGGAGTACAGGATCTTGGATCTGCGGAGATTCGCGTATCTACCGGCCAGTGCGATTCCGAATTCTTTTGCCCCCCTCTGCGCCAGCCCTCCTTCTGCGAGCGCACAAGAGCGGCGTGCACTGATGTGCCCCCCCACGCACATACGGCCCTGTTGCCGGAGCGTTCCTAGCCATACACTTTTCCCCAGCAGATTTTTCTCGTAGAGACCGAATTTGACGCTTCTGTTTGTCCTCCCGGTAATCCGCAGCAACGCCGTGACTCGTCCGCCTGCCCCCTGCCTCTGGAACACCCAGCACAGGGCGCAGCGCCAGGAGCAGGCCCGCGTAAGAAAAAACAAGGCGTGTTGAGTTCTGTTTGTTTTGTTTTGGTTGGGTGTGCTCTGCCTGCCGTGGCCCCCACGGGCCCCCCCCGTGGCCCATCGCGCTTGCTTGCTGTCCCAGTGTGTGCAACTAACAGTTTTGCACGGCTGCTTCAGGGGGGAGGGGGTGCGGGCCGGCAGAGCAGAGAGGGAGAGAGGAATAGGAGGAAGAGAGAGAGACACACAACGACGAGAACACGAGAGAGAGACGTAGGGCCGCTGCAACCGCTGCTGCTGCGGGCCTGGCGGGCAGGGCCGCCCGCTCAGTTGCCCCACTCCTCGCCGACCTGCCAGTGGAAGACGACGTCGAAGCCCTCCTTGTAGACGCCGTAGCCAAAGCCCTTGACGAGGTACTGGTACTCGACAAAGCTCGGCGACGTGCCCCCGAACGCGCGCTCAAACTTGGCGATGGCGTCGCGCTTGCCGTTGACCGTCTCCACGAGCGCCTCGAAGAAGTCGCGGCCCGGGCAGGGGATCAGGAGGCCCAACCGCACAAAGCCCTCGCACGACGTGATGATCGAGAGGCACAGGTTCTCCGGGTGGTGCGACTTGAGCAGGCCCAGCGGGCCGTCGGGCAGCGCGGGGAACCCGAACGACGAGAACGCCTCCAGAGCGACGTTGAGCTGCGCGCTGCGAGTGGCAGTGGCCGTGGCCGTCAGTATGGGGAGATCTCGGAATTCGGATATTTTCTCCCAGATAATCGGAGATATGTACTGACCTGAAATCGGAACCGGGGAGGCGCAGCCGGAGCTCTGTCTGGCGCGGGGGAGCGGCGCCCATGTCGCGGCCGACAGAGAAGCAGGTCATGACGTTGTGGTTCTCGACCCACTCCATCACTCGGCGCGTGGGCTCGCCCTGGTCCGCAGCCTCGATCGCGAGCTGTTGTTCGCAACAGAGTCGAAATTCCCGTTAGTAGAAGATCCCTGAATCAGGCATCAAAACACTAACAACGAGCAAATGAAAGGGCGAGTTGTGTGTCCCTTTTGGGGGGTGGGAGGTGGCAGGTTGTAGAGTAGCAGTTGGGGTTACCTTGATGGGGATCTCGACGGGGAAGTACCAGCCACCGTCCATGCCGCCCTTGGAGCTCATGTCGATCCACGAACCGATCTTCATGGGGTTGATGAGCGCGCCGACGTCGTTGAGGCGGTCGATCTCGCTCTCGGGGGCGCCGACGTTCCAGAAGAAGTCCACCATCTTCTGGATGAAGATGTTCTGCGGGCCCGCCGTGCGCCACGTGAGCTTCTCCATGTCGGCCGACGTCGCGATGAGGAACTCCACGCTCTGCCCGTGCGCGAGCTCCTCCTTGGGCGGGATGCTCTCGGACCAGATCTACGCGTGTAGAAATTTCCTGCTGTCAGTATGGCCGGCGTAATTCTCGAAATGCTGCTGATGTGGCGTGGCAGCTCGACGGGAGAGCAGGGGGAAGGGAGAGGCAGTTTCCGCTTGCGGGCTGCGCGCGCACCTGCCAGAACTCGAGGACCTTGCTGTCCTCCTCCAGCAGGAACGGTATGGCCGCCTTGGCCGCCGCGATCTTGGCGCGGGGCGACGAGGCGTCGGGCTTGGAAGCGACAGGCGCGCTGGGCGACGCAGAGACGGGCTCAGGCTTGCTCCCCTGCTGCAAGAACTTCTTCTCTGAAGTGATCATCTGCTGCGACAGCGCTGCAGGGGGGGGGGGACCGCGCGGGCAGGGGAGCAGGTGAGTCGGGCGGCCGACCGGGAGGTTCGTTAATTTCGCGTATTCGTTCCGAATTGAATTGGCGGCGGCGCGCAGAGCGGGTACAAATAACTCCCTGGCGGGCGCCCGCGTACACTGCGACTCGTCGTTGTTGCCGCCCTCGGCGCGGATGTTGCGCTTGATGGCCTCGACCCACTCGGCGACCTCGGGGAGCGTGTCCGGGCAGATGAGGAACATCCTCCGCCCCCTGCCCGCGCGCCACCGCAACGTTGAGCTGACGCGACAGCACAGAGGCGCCTCCCGCCACCCGCCCCCCACGGCACGGCGCAGCAGGCGGAGCAGGCGCACTTGGGGCCGCGGGCCTGCACAGAGAACATGTTCTTGCGCTTCTTGCTCTCGTCGCGGACGACGGTGGTGGGCTCGAGCTCGATGTAGCCCTTGGCCTCGGTGTCCTGCGCAGCCCCCGCATTCCCACACCCCGTCAGCATCAGCCCGTCAGCCCCCCCAATCCAATTCGCACAGTACGCACGCCGGGGGGAGAGCGGGGGGCGGGGGGGTGTGTGCGCACGGTCTTGCCCTTGAAGTACCAGAGGCGGTTGCCCTTGAGTATGAACCAGCGCTTCTTCCACGTCTTGATCGAGCCGCCCTGCTTGGTCGCCCACCCCTCCTTGTCGGGCGGCTGCAGGCTCATCACCGACACCCCGAGCTGCGCCTGCACCGCCACGGCCGTGGCAGGAGCCGCCTGTCAGCCCCCAGGCGCCAAGAGGAGGGAGGGAGGAGGGGGTCCTGGACCCTGGAAACAGGGGAGGGAGGGCAGAGAGGGGAGAGAGAGAGAGAGGGCAGGTGTGGGCGGCGAGTGCGAATTTACCTTCTCGCTCATGTTTTTTGCTGGTCTACTCGAACACGGCGTCTCCTCCCGCGGTGGGTCCCTGCCACGACGGCGCCCCACAGGTGCACGCGGCGTGAGACGCGTCAAGACTCGGCGGGTGGGGCCGGTTATTCGGCGGAGAGGCGGCGGGGCCACCCACACAACCGCGAATTGAACGCGGAAAAATGGAAAAAATCTCAGCACAACCGACAGTTTCCGTGCGGCGTCCGCGGGGGGCCCCGCAGGAGGCCGCGGGCGGCGCGGCGGGGCGGAGGGGAGCGTACTGCGCGTCTGGGAGCGTTGAGGTGCCGCGCGGGCTGTGTGGAAAAAACCAAACGGCCTTTTTTTTTTTACCGCTCGAGATATTTGTCTGACGTGGGCCCGAAAGATCGCGATTAACGGGCGCCTGTCCGCAAGAGAGTTGACATCGGGATATTCCCCCCACGTCAGCACGCCCTCCTAAAGAGCCCCCGATGACCTCAGCGGCCTCGCGCAGTGACGTTGCCGAGATATCACCAGGGTCTAGATTCGCGCATCTCTGGCGTGTTTTCCCTGCCCTCAGAAACCCAGCAAAGGCGCGCGAGCTCTTCCCCGTCGTTGTTCTCCGCCATGGACGCCCAGAAGCAGTCGCACGCACGCGAGCCCTCGGGTGCGCCCCCTCCCCCGCCCCCATCGCGCGGCGCTGAGCGTTGTGCTGCCCGCAGTGCTGCACACGCAGGTGAGCGAGTACATGAAGGGCGACCCCGCCCTCGCCGGCGCCGTCGCCGTCGTCCGCGCCCTCACCGAGGTCATCGAGAACAGCAAGGGTACCGCAGCCACCGCCGCCCTCCCTTGATCCCCTCCCCTCCCGACCGCTCGAGGTCGCCGGCTGGGACGATTTCTGTCGGTGCTGAGGTCAACTGCGAACACACTTGAGTGCTGCCCAGTGAGCACAGCACAGCAGCCAATCGCTCTTGCGCGCTTGCGGGAGGAAGGGCTGGGGCACTCGGCGCTCGCTACGCGCGACTCACGCGGCCACCCGCCTCCCATCCCCCCCCTGCCTCTCCCTTCGCCCCACGGCGGACCGCAGCCAACACGATCATGGGGCTGCGCGACGAGCTGCAGCAGGAGGTCGAGAAGTTCAAGGACGCCTCCACCACGGGCTCCGTCTCCCTCGTCTCGGGCACGCCGCTCCCCAGCTGCTGCTGTGGCTGCCGCTGCTGCCGCCTCCACTGACGCCTGTGCACACACACACACCGCAGGCTGCGAGCTCTTCATGCGCTTTGTCACGCGCACCACCCTCGACTTTGCCGTGCGCCCTGCCCCTCACTCCCTCCCTCCCTCCCTCTGCTCGGGCCCCCTCGGATGCTGAGGCTCCCGCGTGCACCCGCGTGCAGGTGTTTGCCGACTGCAAGCAGCGGCTGATCGAGCGAGGCAAGCTGTTCACGCAGCGCCTGGCCCAGAGCAGAGACAAGATCGCCAACATCGCCGCCCCCTTCATCCACGACAACTGCGTCCGCTCTCTCTGCCTCTCAGTCCCTGTCTCTGTCTATCTCTTCTCTCTGTCTCTCTCTGTCTCTGTGCCCCTGTGCCTCTGCCTTCTTTCAGTGTCTCTCTGTCTCTCTCCCGCTCTCACTGAGCCCTTCGTGTGCAGACCGTCCTTGTGCACGGCTTCTCGAGGGTTGTGCTGCGCGTGCTGCAGCGGGCGGCGTCGCAGGGCAGGCCGTTCTCGGTCATTGTCACCGAGTCGCGCCCGGACAACGCAGGGTTCTCTCTCTCCTCCCCCACTGCCGCAGCCAAGGAGGGCGCTCACGCGGTGCCACACACCCCCCGCGCAGGTACCTGACGGCGACGAGCCTCAAGGCCGTGGGCATACCCGTGCGCGTCATCATGGACAGCGCCGTGGCGTTTGAGATGGCCCACGTCGACCTGGTGCTCTGCGGCAGCGAGGCCATCGTCGAGAACGGCGGCATCATCAACAAGGCAACACCACCCACCCCCCCATCCACGCTGCCAGGGTCTCACCGAGTCCCCCTCGCAGATCGGGACGTACCAGATCTCGATTGTGGCGCAGGCGCTCAACAAGCCGTTCTACGTGGCCGCCGAGAGCTTCAAGTTCTTCCGCCTCTACCCGCTCACGCAGTCGGAGATACCGCAGAGGAAGGTCCCCTTCCTCTCGTGCGAGCACTGCCCCGCCGACGTCTCTGCCGTACGGCTCCCCTTGGCTGCCCCCGCTCGCGCTGCAGCCAGCTCACTGGCGGACTGCCTTCCTCCTCTTCTCTCTCCGCCTCTCGCCCGCAACAACAGGCGTCGACAGAGTCGGTCGACTACACGCCGCCCAACTACATCTCGCTGCTCTTCACGGAGCTCGGCGTGCTCACCCCCTCGGCCGTGTCGGACGAGCTGATCCGCCTCTACGCGTAGACGGCCACGGGAGCCGCGGGGCCAGAAGAAGGCGGGGGCAGCAGAATACAGCAGCAAACAAAGGGAACTCTCCTCTGGGGGAAAAACAGAACGCCCTCTGGCAGCGTTGTCACTGGATCCAGCTCTTGAGCTTGGTGTCGATCTGAACGAGCATGGCGTTGCAGAACTCCTGAACCCTCGCATTGCGAGCCTGCTCTGCCTGTACCCTCCGTGCCATCTCCGCAATCTGATGCGGGCGCATTCGTCAGCCCAGCAGATCCCAGGACGCAAATCCTGGATCCTGAGGCAGATTCCAGGATGCGATACGCAAATCCAGATATCCCCCAGTATCTGAAATATCTGGAAAAGGACGCACATCGAACTCGGTCATCTCCTGCAGCAGGGCCATGGCGGCCACCTCCGAGGCGCGGCGCCTGAACGCGTCCGAGGCCTCTGTGCGGGCGAGCTGCAGGTCGGCCTCGGCGGCGGCCCTGGCGGCCTCGGCCTCGCGCTGCTCCGCCCCGACGCCCTCGACCCTCGCCTTCCCCTCGTCCCGCTCGCGCTCCCCCGCCGCCAGCCTCCCCCGCGCCGCCCCCAGCACGGCCTTGCGCTGCTCCAGCTCCGCGTTGAGCCTCCCGCTCCTCTCTGTCGCCACACGACACAGAGCAACAGGAATATCGCCGATCCGGTTCCCGGAACATATCTGCCACGTCAGAGGAGATATACTGGGAATCTGCGGGGGAAGATAGGGGGATCTTGCCGGTGAGCTCGCGGCAGCGCCTGGACGCGCGCTCGAGGTCCCTGTGCAGCGCGGCCCTGCGCGACCGCGCCCTGGCGACGCGGTCCTGGACGGCCCTGACGTCCTCCGCGCCCTGGCCCTCGCCGGCGGTGCTGGCGGCGCTGCTGCTGTGCGCCGCCTCGGCCTCGTCGGGGCTCCGCGCGAGGCGCGCCTGGCGCAGCAGCAGCGCGAGCTCGTCCTCGGTCATAGAGTCTGGGGGGCGGGCGGGTGAGGGCCGCTGGGACGCGGGGGAGGCGGGGGACACGCACCGCTGTCCATTTCCCGCGCTTCGGTTGGGACGCGCACCAGAGAGATTTTGTTGGATTCGCGTTGACAGATTCTCGGGTACTTAGATCTTTCAGAACCGGACTCGTGCAGGCCTCGTGCTACGCGCACTGTCTTCACGTCTGGACGGCATTTCGATTGGGTTGTGCCGTCAGAATGGACGAGGGCGGGTGCTCATGAGTGCAGTCCTTGTGCTCCCCGCTCTGTCTTCACGTCCACACTATGTTAAAAGCAGAGCCAGTATTCTCTAGTATGGCGTCCGGACGCTCTTCACACCGAGCGAGGTGCTCGTTCGACACACAGGCCAAGCAGCATTCTCTAGAATCACACGCCTGACCCCTTGTGTGCACATTCTCTCACAGCACGCGCCTGTGCAAATGCGACCAGGGTGCATACTCTCCGACCATTCACCAGCTTTCATGCCACAAACTGCGCCACGTTCTCTTTCAGCCCAAGCCACCCACGACTCTGGGCGGCCTACTCCATGTGGCTGGCCTGGTCGAGCAGAGGCGTCTCCTCTGCGGCCTTGGCGTCGCGTCCGCCGCTGCTGTTGTCGTTGTTGTTGCTGCTGTCGTCGCTGCAGTTGATCGCCTGCTGCAGCCCCGCGGGCTCCTCCTTGTGCAGGCACCTGCCTCCCCCGACCCTCCACTGCGCCCCCAGGTAGTCGCCCAGCCTGCAGAGCGTGTCGCAGCCCCCCGCAGCCTCCTTCTCGCCGCACAGGCCGCCCTCCTCGTCGTCCGCCGCCCTGCTGGGCCGTATCGCCCACAGCGCCCAGAGGCTGAACGGCATCAGCTCGACGAGGCGCAGCACCGAGTCCAGCTCCGCGGCCTGGGTCTCGGTGAGGGCCAGGCGCCTGCGGAGGGCCGTCTGGACGACGGCGGTCTGCAGGAGGAAGACGAGGACGACCGTCTTGACCCACAGGAACATCCGCACCACAGACGCCTCGCAGTCGGGCCCGCAGCGCTGCAGCAGGGCCCGCGTCGACTTCCACAGCACCCCGATGCCCCACACGGCGCACCCCAGCGACAGCGCCGACGGCACCGCAGCCGCCAGCACGAACACGTTCCTCGCGTGCACCCACTGCCCCCGTATTCCGGGAATTTGCCGGCGTTGAGTCAGAGCCCGCCACGTCATCAGAAACTGAACTGCACGGCCAACCTTGAGGGCAGCGACGACGAAGGGGAGGCCACCGCGGAGGACAAGCGCCTGGAGGACGAGGACCGTGGTCGTGCGGATGAGGGTCCTCGGGGCACACCTCGCGCAGCAGCCGCTGGGGAGCCCGCAGCGCCCGACGCAGGCGCCGTCGTCGAGGAAGTAGAGCATGAGGAAGTAGCTGCCCTGGCCACATCAGTCCTACCGGCCTGACAGGCGAAAGAGAGAAGGACTGACGGAGAGACAAGAGACAAGAGACTGAGGGACGGAGGGGGGGGGGGGGGGGGAGAGGAGAGAGAGAGAGAGAGAGAGAGAGAGAGAGAGAGAGAGAGAGAGAG
>CACRSC010000030.1:160854-181020 GCA_902651635.1 Mastigamoeba balamuthi
GTTGTTGTTGCTGCTGTCGTCGCTGCAGTTGATCGCCTGCTGCAGCCCCGCGGGCTCCTCCTTGTGCAGGCACCTGCCTCCCCCGACCCTCCACTGCGCCCCCAGGTAGTCGCCCAGCCTGCAGAGCGCGTCGCAGCCCCCCGCAGCCTCCTTCTCGCCGCACAGGCCGCCCTCCTCGTCGTCCGCCGCCCTGCTGGGCCGTATCGCCCACAGCGCCCAGAGGCTGAACGGCATCAGCTCGACGAGGCGCAGCACCGAGTCCAGCTCCGCGGCCTGGGTCTCGGTCAGGGCCAGGCGCCTGCGGAGGGCCGTCTGGACGACGGCGGTCTGCAGGAGGAAGACGAGGACGACCGTCTTGACCCACAGGAACATCCGCACCACAGACGCCTCGCAGTCGGGCCCGCAGCGCTGCAGCAGGGCCCGCGTCGACTTCCACAGCACCCCGATGCCCCACACGGCGCACCCCAGCGACAGCGCCGACGGCACCGCAGCCGCCAGCACGAACACGTTCCTCGCGTGCACCCACTGCCCCCGAATTCCGGGAATTTGCCGGCGTTGAGTCAGAGCCCGCCACGTCATCAGAAACTGAACTGCACGGCCAACCTTGAGGGCAGCGACGACGAAGGGGAGGCCACCGCGGAGGACAAGCGCCTGGAGGACGAGGACCGTGGTCGTGCGGATGAGGGTCCTCGGGGCACACCTCGCGCAGCAGCCGCTGGGGAGCCCGCAGCGCCCGATGCAGGCGCCGTCGTCGAGGAAGTAGAGCATGAGGAAGTAGCTGCCCTGGCCACATCAGTCCTACCGGCCTGACAGGCGAAAGAGAGAAGGACTGACGGAGAGACAAGAGACAAGAGACTGAGGGACAGAGGGAAAGAGAGAGAGAGAGAGGAGAGAGAGAGAAGGAGAGAGAGAGAGGAGAGAGAGAGAGAGAAGGAGAGAGAGAGAAGGAGAGGTGCCCGCACATGGCCACGAGGCTGAGGACCTCCTGGAAGATGGAGACGGCCTCGAGGAGGGGCTCGACCGAGGGGACCAGCAGGGCGACGACGGCGGCGAGGCAGTAGATGGGCAGCGCCAGCAGCACGCGCATGTGGTACCTGTGCACCGCGGCACGCACGGCCATCAGCCCGCGCGCGATCCACAGCGCCACCAGCAGCTCGACCGCTGCGAACTGTGGGCCGTTGCACCGTCAGAGACACAGGGGCTGTGGGAGTGGCCCCCGCTGTGCCGACGGGGTGCGTGGAGAGGGCAGAGTACCGCGAGGGACAGGTAGGCAACCACGCGCTGCGGGTGGGTCAGGTCAGCGAGCACCATCGGGTCTTGGCGGGGGGGTGTGCTTTTCGAATCGTTGAACGGGCGTCGGTGCGCTTCACAGGAGGCGGCCCTGTTGAAAAGTGATGATCGCCTGCACAGGACGAGCCGTACAGAAGAAAAACAAATCGCTGGCACCGAACGAAACTAACCGCCGCTGTTGGTTTTTGCCAAACAGCTGATCCAGGAGGAGAAGGGCGCCATCGGATGCAGCACAACCGCTCGCCGGAATCAGAGGGATTGTGCGCATCAGATCCTCAGAGCCACCGCTACTCGAAACGGAAGCGGGACTGCCATTTATAGCGCCTGGCCGCAGCGGGGGTGAACTTGATGGAGGCTCTGTGGGCATCCGAGGTCGTGGACGCAAGCAGCACGTACGGCGGTGGCTGGCACCCCTCCTCGCTCCTGGGCCCACCCCGCGTGTACCCCAAGTGCGGCAACCTCCCTGGCGCGTGGGCGCCGTCTGTCCCCCGCGGCACGCTCGAGCACGTCGCGCTGCGGTACCCGCGGCCTTTCATCGTCCTCCAGCGCATAGAGATCTACGAGACGTTCAACCCGGGCCACGTAGTGCGCATCTCGGCGCGGCTCCTGCCCTCGGACCCGTGGGAAACCGTGTGGGAGGGGCAGAGCAGGCCTCCCACTGCGGCCTCGAGGATATTCGCTCCAACCCTGCGCAGCCCTCCGGGGCTGGCAAGGGAGATCCGGCTGGACCTGGACTGCAGATCCGCGGTCAGCTGGGCCGAGATCGACTGCGTCAGGGCCTCGGGGGTTACATGGAAAACAGAGCTATACCGAACTCCTCTGTGGGACGCTGCCGTCTCTGGGGACGCTCCCCGATTCGATGACCTGCTTGCCCGGGGTGCGGACCCCGCCCAGGACTGCTCACCCCTGCTGGAGGTTGGGGCTTTGACAGGAAGCGAGCTCGGGGCCCGCATGCTATTGGAGCACGCGAGGGCCAGGGGGCAGCTCGACAGCAAGACGCTGCTTCCTCGCAGAGAGTGGCTGGTGCTGGTCAAGGCAGCAGCGACCTGCAGAAAAGCTGACATCACGGAAGCACTCCTCGAGGGCCACCAAGCATCCGAATCTGGCTACAAGTTCGTTCCCATAGATCTCGCAGTTCTATCTGACTGCACACCAGACTCACTGTGAAGGAGGCATCGGAAGCTCTTCTTCTGGCCAGGGATGGCACAAACAGTGCACTGATTCGTGCTGCAGTTGATGCAGCATCGAGGAAGGGTGGGAAATGCCTTCTGGAAGTCGGGGGGCAAGCAGCAGTGTCTGTCGTTCAGGAGGCTGCCAGGCAGGCAAAGGCACCATATTGGCCGATGCCTGTCCTGGAGTGGTGTGCGACGTCATCAACACGTCACCAGGCATTAGTCGAGGCACTCTCACTTGCCTCTTGCACCATCGAGAAGGCTGGTAAGTGGGTTCTTGATGACCTCCTGGCCACCTCAGTTCGAGGGAGAAATGCACCAGGGGCAGCCATTCTCGCACAGCACGGGGCAGACCCATTTGCCTCATCGTGTGCAGCTCTTTACGTCATTGCCGAGAGTGGTTCTGAGGACGAAGTGATAGTGGTCCTGGGGGCAGCAGCAGCAGCACATCCCACGTGGCTCATCAACGAGCGGCTTCCACGACCAAATGACCAGAGTGGCCACACCCCATTTCACGCAGCATGTGCAAACCCACAGATGGGGCCCACAGCACTCGGGGCCTTGATCAGGGCGGACAAAGGCAAGAGTGGGGCAACTCAGCCCATATGTCTAGTCAACGAGCATGCCGTGTGGAGCAACAAGGAATGCACACCACTGGTGATCGCATCCACACACAGTACTGCAGCGTGTGTCCAGGAACTCATGGCTCATGGAGCCACTCCATGCAAGTGCGCCATCTGCGCTGAACTGCTGACATATGCCTTGTCCAATCCAAAGACAAAAGAAACTCGTGAAAAGGCCGCAGCCCTAGGATTAAGTGTTGTCATTGCTCAGCCCTCTGGAATTCCGATCCAGCAGGTTCCCAGCGAAGCATCCAGCACATTGCTCAAGCAGAGACAAAGCAATGCGCAATCTTCTGACGACCACATACGATCAGCTGCAGATTCTGGAGACCTGGAGACCCTTGTAACAATTATCACGGCCAATACAGCCAGTGCACAAGGGCTGCATGACAGCCTGATAATTGCTAGCTGTGGGGCATGGAGGACGAGCCCAGCAATGGTTAAAGCTCTGATCACAGCAGGGGCTCACATCGTCCCTGACAGCCTCAATAATGCCTCCGCCTCTGGTAATGCAGAGATCGCTTGTGCATTCCTCGAAAGTGGAATCGAGCTGTCAAATGAGCAAATGCCACTCCCAGCAGTTTCTCTCAACTACCTTCAGAAGCAGCTGGGAAGCACCTCCATGGCCTCCATCATCAAGGCCCGAGCCGTTTTTGTCTCTGCCTGCTCGAGTGGCCCTGTGGACGCCCTCGGTCTGATGCCAGACAAGTTCGCAATTCCGACAACTGCATGGAAGGCAGCTGCCTCAAGGCCAGAGCCCTCAGCTGTCCGTCACCTTGTGCAACACCATGCACGGCTCCAGAATGTCGATGGAATGGCATTCGAGATGGGACAGAGCGAGTGGGAGGGGATCGCCAGGAGTGCTGTTGAATCAGGACATCCAGAGAACTTTTCGATCGTTCTCAGCCTGGTGGGAAGAGACCTTGAAATAAGGGATGACTTCAAGAGGACATTGACAAGCCTGGCACTTGAGAGGTATCACCTCACGGGGTGCCCGCGCATTGCTCTGGATCTCCTGCACTCCGACAGCATCCCCGTACTGCCAACGGAGGACTGGGCTTCAGCTGTGGTGCATGATAACGATGCCTTCACATGGCTGCTCCATTCTCTCCCCGCTGAGCACCAGGCATCTCTGCTAACAGGGCCGTGGACATCTGGGTGGACAAAGAACAGCAGCCTGTGTGACGTGTATAGCGAGGACAGACGACTGGAGCTCCTGCAATGCCTCCCGATGACTGCAGAGCTCGCTGCCCGTCTGAAGTGCAGTGCAATTGAGTTCGGGTGGCAGAGGATCCTGGCGTTTCTGGGCACTCCTTCCATCATCGTCGAGGAGGAGCGCAACAGGCTCGACGTGAAGGCGCCAATGCCCCCAAACGAGAAGACACACTCTGCGTACCCGGGAAGGCTCCTGGTCTGCAAGGCGCTCCTCGACCAGAGCACCAGGGAGTCGTCCGATGCTGCCCGCAGGTTCTCGCTGCACGCCCTACGTGGCATTGTGGCCCACCAGGCGCGCGTGCTCTCCCCGTCGCTGCTCGCGGATGGGCTGGAGGTCGCAGGGCACCACTCCCAGGGCGCCGTCCACGAGGCAGCCCTGCGTGGCGAGTGGCCCTTTGTGCTGCGCCTGCTCGACCTCGGCGCCGGGGCCGCGGAGGAGACAGTCTTCGCCGCTTGCAACCTCAACGCCCCCGAGCAGGTCGTCCGCCTTCTGCTCGAGCAGTGCCCATCCGGCGCCAATTCCCGCGGCCTCTGCAACGGCGCCCTCGTGACGCCGCTCTTCGTGGCGCCCAACGCGGCCGTGGCCAAGGCGCTGCTGGACTCGGGGGCCAACGCGGACTTCCGCTCTGGCGAGGGCAAGCCCAAGGCTGCCGAGTTCTCGACGTGCCCCGACGTGGTGGCGATGCTGGCGCACCGGCCGACGGCCGGGCGGCCGCTGGGGGTGGGCGGGGCAGTGCTGCAGTGGGCCGTGCGGGCCATCTCGCCGACGGGGGAGTTCCGGAAGGCGGCGGGGATGGAGGAGACGTGGGGCAAGGTGCCGTGGCCCGAGGGGGGGCGCGTGGGGGCCGGGGAGCTGACGCTGTCGGGGTGCGGGTACCACGCGGCGCACCTGGCGGCGCGGGAGGGGACGTGCCGGGCGCTGCAGGCGGTGCTGGGGGCGGAGGGCTGCGGGGCGGCGGCGTACACGGCGCAGGACCCGTTCGGGAACACGGTGCTGCACTACGCCATCGCGCGGACCGACGGGGAGGCGGACGCGATGGCTGCGTGGCTGCTGGGGAGCGGGCGGTACGGGGCGCGGGAGGCGACGGAGCTGCGGAACAGCGAGGGGCAGTCGCCGCTGCGGCTGGCGCTGGACAAGGGGGACGTGGCGTCGGTGCTGCTGATGACGGCGCGGTGCGGCGTGGGGCTGCGGGAGGTGACGGCGGTGGGGTTCGGGGCGGGGCACGACGCCGAGTGCGACGCGTTCGTGCGGCAGTACGTGGCGGGGCAGCTGGCGGGGCTGCGGGCGGGGGACAAGTACGCCGACGCGGACTTCGCGGCGGGGGACGCGTCGCTGTGGAAGGACCCCGCGCACCCGCCCGAGGCTGGCGGGGCGATCGGGCGGCCGACGTGCTGGCGGCGGGCGAGCGAGCTGGCGGGGGGCAGCGGCGGGGGCAACGCGACGCTGTTCGCGGGGCCGCCGAGCGCGGACCAGATCGAGCAGGGGGCGCTGGGGACGTGCTACCTGCTGGCGGCGCTGGCGAGCGTGGTGTCGGCCGAGGGGGGCGGGGTGATGCGCGGGCTGCTGGCGACGGGGGACGCGGAGCTGGGGCGGGGCGTGGTGGGGCTGCGGATGTACAGCGCCGAGGGGCGGGTGGCGCCGGTGGTGACGGACGACCAGCTGCCCTGCGCGGCGCACCGGCGGCGCAACGACGCGCGGGCGGTGCTGCAGCCGCTGTACGCGCACAGCAGCGGGCGGGACGCGTGGTACGTGGCGCTGGTGGAGAAGGCGTACGTCAAGTACCGGTGCGGGTGCTACGAGGCGGCCGACGGCGGGGCGTTCCACGTGGCCGTGACGACGCTGGTGGGCGGGTCGGTGACGGCGGTGGACCTGGGCAGCCCCGAGATGCTGCTGGAGCGCACGCGCGGCAACCTGTGGCCCGTGCTCAACGGCATGATCAACGACCCCGCCCGCATCTCCTTCCTCTCGTGCAGCATCCAGCGCGACGACCTCGACGACGCAGCCCTCCGCGGCCTGCTCCCCGGCCACGCCTACGCCGTCGTCGCCCTCCTCACGCTCCAGGGCCGCTTCCACCTCGTCCGCATGTACAACCCCTACGGCGACGAGGAGTGGACCGGCGACTGGGGCGACTCCAGCGCCCGCTGGACCCCCGCCCTCAAGCAGGCCGCCGGCGTCGCCCACTCCAACGCCCGCGACGGCCTCTTCCACATGGAGTTCGAGGGCAAGGCCGGCTTCCTCTCCTTCTTCTCCCGCATCGAGATCTGCTCCATCCCCCGCTCCTCCTTCCTCTTCCGCACCCTCAAGATCTGGTCCGGACGCATTCGTGCGCCAGAGTCTGCGTTCGCAGTCAAGATGCCTCGCCCTGCCACCCTCGTCGCAGAGTTCTCGCAGAAGGTCGCAGTGGGGCAGATAAGCGGCGACGAGCTGACGGTCATTGCTGGGCTCATTCCGCCGGACCGCTTCGAGGAGGCTGCCAGGGGCGCAGCGACCGAGATGGCGGTCCGCGAGTTCTGTGCGGCCGACACGCTGCCGCGGTGGCTGCACGTGCTGCGCAAGCTCAACCCGACGACCGACTGCAACGCGAGTCTCGGGGTGTGCGTGCCCAGAGACAAGCTGGCCGCCAGCAGGTCGACCGTGTTCTTCTTTGTGCTGCGCAGGACAACCAATGGCGGCCGCAAGCTGTCGGCGCTCTCTGTGGCGCTGCGCGCGGAGCTCGCTGTCTCCGAGGACGACCCGGAGGACACACCCCCTTTTGCAGTGTCGCCCGTGACGTTCGTCACACCAGCGGCCGAGCACGAGGCACAGGCCACCGCGTCGTCCTGCACGGCCAGGGCAGCGCCGGTACGTGGGCGCGGGGCCATGGAGAAGGAGGTCCGCGAGCTGCGTGCGAGGGAGCAGCAGTGCCAGGAAGAGAACTCGGGTCTGCGGCAGGAGAATGCGTTCCTCACGGGGCGCGTCCGCGAGCTCGAGCATCAGCTCCGCACGGCAGGCGTATCTGTCCCCGCCGGCAGGCTCTGGCCCCCAGCGAGCGCGCGGGCATCGCCTGCGGCTGCCGCAAAGTCTGCGCAACGGAGAGCTGCAGCGTCTGCGCCCGCGCTGGCACGGCAGGCGTCACCAAATAAGAGGGAGCCAGTGACCTTCGTCCAGAGGACAGCGAGGGCCGGGCCGCCGCCGAGGCAGGAGGGATCTTCCAGACAGCCGCACCGGCCCTCTGCGCTGTCGCTCAACTCATTCGTGTAGCTGCCGATCACCGCAGGCGGCTGTATTTGGTGCCGCTCTTGCGGCAAACAACAGTCTTGCGCGAACCCACAACCGTGCTTGCGGCGAACAACAGTCTTGCGCGAACCCACAACCGTGTTCACAGGCTGCGTGGCGTGCCTTTTTCAATTCGCCCATTTCATTTTCAATTTTCGTTTTCTTCGGAACACCACCTTGACGAACGCTCCTCCTGAAGGGTCGAGAAGCCCTCGCATGCTCAAGCATTCTATCACCAGGACGCGGGCCGAGTGTGGGCGAAGTCGTTGGAATTTGCCGCGCAGTCCGACAGATGAACGAGAAAATGGGTGGAAAAGAGTTACTTTCGGGGCGTGGGAACTAATTGTTGAACAAGCCGATTGCGACATGTTGCACTCTGCCGTGGATTGTGCCCCGTTTTAGCCAGGCGCGCACTAAGCACTGGGTGTCTGGTTCTTCATGGCGGCGGTCCACAGTACAGGTACCATCTTCTCTGAACATGACATTTTCTCTCGTATGGCAAGTGGCGCCAACCGTTGGGAACGTTGAATATTCACAGTCTCTTATCCTATCCGCGGCCTCCCGTTCACTGAAACAGGCTTATCAACATTCGTGGCACCCCTGTCTGCAGTGGCACGTTGTGGCCTCCGTCGTTGTCAGCTCCACATCCACGAGACACGGAGGGATTCGGAAAAACCGTTGGGGACGTTGCTTCCAGATATTAAGGTGGTTTTCTGACAGGTTGCCTGTCGTACGTATCTGTGACGCTGCACAACCGCCACTGCGTGGACTTAAAACGGCTGATCGCTGCCATCTTTTCATTACATAAAATAGAAGCAGGCTCCAGGAGCGAACCCCCAAAAACAACCATGCACACGAGCTCCGTAATCATTGCATTATGCGGGATGGCACTCGTGGCCCTCTCTTGCGACAAGCACTGCCAGTTTGTACGCCTGCGATAGCCCCTGCTGCCCCCGTGCCTACACCTGGACCCTAACACAACCACCTTATGCAGGAGAGCTTCAAACGCGAGTTCGGGAGGGTCTACAGCTCGGCTCACGAGGGTGTGCCCTTTCTTCGCCAGCCTCCAATGGTCTCAGCTAAGCCCTGTTCCGTGGCTCGTAGAGGCTGAGCGCTTCGCCATCTTCTCTGCCAAGCTGGACAAGATCGCGAGACTCAACGCGGAGATGCCCTCGGCCACGTTCGGCATTAACCAGGTGCCCTTTCAGCCTCCTGTACCCCCCTCTCCGTTCCGCTGCTCAGCTCATTGCTCGCAGTTCTCGGACATGTCCTCTGGCGAGTTCGCTGTCAAGTACCTTAACCACCGTACGTATCTCCTCGCTCTCTGCCCTTCCAACGCTGTGCCCCCCGCAGGCGTCGCCGATATGCTCCACTCTGTGGAGACGGAGCCCGCGCCAGAGGTCCCGGAGATCAAGAGGGCCAGCATCCCGGACAGCTACAAGTCGCCGTACACGACCCCTGTGCAGAGCCAGGGGACCTGCGGTAGCTGCTGGGCCTTCGCCTCGATGGGCGTCGTGGAGGCTGCGTGGAAGAAGGCCACAGGGGCCACTGAGCACTTTGCCCCGCAGATGCTCGTCGACTGCCGTCTGGGCGGCTCGTGCGGTGGCGGGTACCCGGCGACGGCACTGAGCACCCTGGCCAAGTACTCGAAGCAGGGCGGGGGTGCCATGAGGGAGTCGGACTACCCGTACACGGGCAGGGATGGGCAGTGCAGGTACAGCGCGTCCAGGGCCGTCGGGAAGATCAACAGCTTCTTCTCGGTCCCCTTCAACGAGGAGAAGGGCGGCGTCGACGCGAGCCTCATCAAGTACAGCCCGCTGGCCATCTGCATTGATGCCAACACGCTGGACAGCTACCAGGGCGGCATCCTGCCCGACTGTGAGCCACAACCAATCAGCTGGTCTCGTGGAGGCACTGACACGTGTTCACAGCGAACGGGTGCCGCCAGGGAGTGAACCACGTGGTGCTGCTGACGGGGTGGGGCATGCAGAACGGGCAGAAGTACTGGATCGTCAAGAACAGCTGGGGCAGGGGCTGGGGAGAGCAGGGCTTCTTCCGCATCGTCCGCGGCAGGGGCGCGTGCCTGATGACCGAGAACACTGCGCTTGGAGCAACGAGTCCCTCGTCGAGGCACTCGAGCCTCCAGAACCACACGGCATGATATGTGCTCGAGCCTCAAGCATCACTAGGCAGCAGGGACTCCCCTCTGATTTCCCGCTGCCTGCTGTCCTGACCCAAACACCCTGTTGTTGTCATAACACTGCAACTGTCAATAGAGCAACCACAAGCAATCCCCTGAGCAACCCACTGTTTTCCCATATCGACCTTCTGCGTGCCCCGTGCGCCAGAGGGGTTGCGCGAGGGCGTCGAGGACCGCCACCCTGCCGCACCTGCTGGCGGCCCGTCGCACTGTACCGAGGAGGTCGCGGCCCACAGCGCCGAGGGCGATCGGGGGCTGAGCGATGGCGCGCAGGGTACGCACGCTGCCGCGTGTAGGACAAAGAGAGGGGTTTGAGCCCGCCCTCCAGGTTCAGTAGGGCTTCGGCCCTGACCCCCCGCGAGTACGGGAGCACCGCCAGCACCGCCAGCACGCCCTGCGTAGTCGGCCGAGCACACATCGCAGAGCAGCCGGACCGAATGCGGCACTCGGCCGATGAGCACACGGTTCGCCCAAGCTCCAGGCCCTCGGCCAGCAGCGTGCCGTGCCGGCGCTCGCCCAGCAGTGGGCCTTCGAGGGATGCGACCGCGTCGAGGAGCCCCTGATGGGCCGGGACGACTGCCTGGGCAGCGACATACGCCGCCAGCAGAGCGACACGCACGGCAGCGGTCCTGGTCTCCTGCTGAGTGTCGCCCTGGTCGCCCTTGCCGCCGTCGTCATGTGTCCGCAGAGGGCAGGCGCGGGAGGAGAGCGGGAAGCGACGACGGGGGCGGAAGCAAGCGGGACGCCGGGGGGGCGAGATCAGCAGAGCGGCAAAGGGGCGGCGACGAAGCGCAGGATCGTGTCGAGGGACCACACGGCCGACGAGCACTCACTGACGAGGGCATCAACGACGGCCATGCGGGGGTTGCGGAAGCTGCGTAGCAGCAGCCTCCTTCCTTTCCTCGGCCCGCTCAGTTTCTTTCATTTCCCCCAGAGGCCGTGTGCAGCAGTGGCAGGACGGGTGGGAGTCCTCCTACTTCTGCCCGGTCGTGGGCTCGCGTGTCCGGTGACAGGTCCCTGCAGTCCTCCACGGACAGCCACTCACGGCAAACACCCCAGACCCCCCTGCCGGTCTGGCCGCAGGCTGCTTCAGGCTCCTCGGCGACCCCTCGCCCTGTGGAGTGCCGCCAGGGAGGCACGGCAGCCCTGAGGGCACAGGAGCCTCTATCCCTTGGTTTCAATTCCCGAAGTTGCCGACCCGAACCTGACCGCGCCCTGTGGCGCGCACCGCTCGCGGAAGCAGACGAATGAGAAGACTGCTCGCGGAGTTGTAACCCCACCCATTGGCAAATCGACTCCCAACTGAATGCAAGCTCGTGCGTCTGCGAATGCGCATGCGTGCCGGGTCAGGCCTCCGCACAGGATCAAACCAGCTATGCGGGTCTGTTTTGCCTGGCTGTGCTGCAGTTGACCCAAAGGCTCACAGTGAACCTCACCTGTGCACAAGACCGAGTAACCGCCCCAGCGGAGCGGCAGGGAGGGCAGCGAGGAGAAGCGGGCACGCCGGAGGAGGAGGGCCCCTGTGGGACGCTGGGTGGGCTGGGGTGTCGCTCGGTTTCCCGGCAGTCGCCACGACCCGAGCTGAGTGGACCTCGGCTACGGTGCAGTCCCGGTGGGGCAACCACCGGGTCAACGCTAAAACGGCGATGGTGCCGGAAAAGCCGACACGCAGCGTGCGCACTTTCAACTTGCCGCACATATGACGTGGGTCCGCTCACCCGTGACTCACGGCGGGTGTTTTGCGATCCGAAAAACGTCGTCCCGGCAGATATTTTCCGCAACGACGCTGTGTTCAAAAAGCCGACGGCGACAGTGCACTTTTGTTATAGCGTCTCTGTGATCAACACAGCAAAGCGAGCTGAGGACTGAGCGTCGAGCCATGGCGGACCTGGAGAAGAACAAGCTGTGGGTGTCGGTGGTCGAGGCGCGCAACGTGCCGGCGGCGGACATCGGGGGCACGAGCGACCCGTACGTGAAGATCAAGGACGTCGACGGCCTGGGCGGGCACGGCGCCAAGACCAACTGGAAGAAGAAGACCCTCAACCCCGTCTGGAACGAGACCTTCGAGTTCGACTTCAACTACAAGCTGCAGGGCCTCCACTTCCACGTGCGCCCCCGTTGACTGCTGACTCCCCCTCCCCCGCGTTCGCTTTTTACGTCGCTTTTCCGCAAATTCTGCATGTGCGGCTGCACCTCCGCACTGTTGCCCTCCCGCTTTGCCCCGTTCTAGACATGCGCGACCTTTGATGCTGCCCTTCTCCCGCTCTTACGCGGAGGCGCCCGGGGGCCTGGAGAGCGAGGGCTCTGCCCCTGGCAGCTTCTCGCAGCGCTTTTCGCGCATTTTCTCAGCGAGAGTTGTAATTTATCAGGAAAATCCGGCATTACTCACAGTCGGTGTGACGTCACAGGTGTTTGACCACGACATGGTGGGGTCGGACGACCTGATCGGCAAGTGCAGCGTGTCGCTGTGCGTGCTGTACGACGGGCAGGAGCACGACATGTGGGTGCCCATGTACCTCAGCAAGGGCGGCGTCCGCAAGATGCACGGCGACCTCCACCTCAAGCTCCGCGCCCAGTGGCGCCTCCCCATCGCCCCCGTCGGCGTCTGGCTGCCCATCCCCGCCCCCAACTTCACGCTGGGCCTCGGCTGGGACTTCAGCAAGAAGAAGGCGCGCTTCCCATTGCCCCGATCTATTTCCCCGATTTCAGAAATCTTCTCTCGGTGACGTGGAGATATTGTGTTTCTGACACGCGCTCTGCTTCGACAGCCGCCGGTGGATCTGGACGCCAGCGTCGTGGCGCTCGACGTCAACAACAGGATCCTGGCGACGGTGAGCTTCCGCCAGAAGCAGGCGTTCGGCAACGCCATCTCGCACCAGGGCGACAACCGCACCGGCCAGGGTAAAAATCTCGCGATTCTCCCCTCCCCGATGAATCTAGATTCCCGGAATCCTGACAGCAAGCTGCGGCGCAGGCTCGGGCGACGACGAGCGCGTGAACATCAACCTGGCGGGCCTGCCGCCGACGGCCGTGAAGCTGGTCTTCGTGATCAACAGCTTCACGGGGGCGCCGCTGTCGGCGGCCAAGAGCGCGTACCTGCGGCTGGTGGACTCGCACCGGACGCTCGCGTTCATGCGCATCGACCAGATGGTCGGCGCCACGGGGCTCTTCTTCGGCTACATGGCGCACACGACGGCCGGCTGGCACTTCCAGACGATCGCGAGGCCCGCCAACGGGCGCGTGGTCACCGAGAGCATGAACGAGATCGTCCCGCTCATCAACCACATCTCGCCCCCGCTCTTCAAGCGCTGCTGAGCTGCCCCCGCCCTGCTCTCGGGCCTCCACCCCTGCCTGGCGTGCTGGGCTGCTGTTCAGCCCGCACCCACCACGCAACGGCACGCGGGACAACAATGTTCAGTTTCAGCCACCCGCTGCTCTCAATTGACTCGATCCTTTTTGGTACTGCTGCCAGTGCTCGCTACCCCCTGGCTGCGCCCAGTCGTTGCGCCCTACCGGGACTGAGGACGCTGCATCAAGCTGGACTGCGCTCTCTACCCGGCAGGCAGTCAGTATAGTTTTTGTTGCACTCGCTGACTGGGCAGCGGACAGTACTCAGTCTAGTCTGAAGCGAGTGCCAGCGCCAATCACAATCGACATCCCCCAGCTGGGGGGATTGTGCTGCTGCTGCTAAGCTGGCTCTATGCCCTTCCATCGGGGCTTCGCCACGTGCGTATGCAGCGGTGGGGTGTCGTGGGCTGTATGTACCTCACCGCATGCGCAAAGGGCTCGCCAGAGTCTGCAGCTGCCCCGCCGGCCCACTCGGTCCACTTGGACCAATCCGCTGATTTCCAGCGGCGGCCGCGCTGCAGACGCGCACGATCTGCAACCCGTGGAATTTCCGGGTGCACTGCGTTTTCCCTGCATCCGTAGAAGTGCACAACTGCTGTCAGCAGTAGTGCTACTGCCCCCCGGAACTCCACAACTGCGGTCAGCAGAAGTGCTACTGCTCCCCACCTCCACAACCCCCCGGCGTGGCGTCACAGGGCCGCAGACAACAGACAACAACAGACAACAACAGAAGCCCCACGACACCGACACGATCGAGACGATGTTCGCCGCCCCTGCCACGTACTTCGAGGGCGTCCTCAGCAGCCCGAGCGCACGCACGAGGTCGTCGCGCTCGTGCGCCAGGAGCTCTGCTCGGCGCGCGGCTCGGCCATCACCGACGTCGTCGTCGCGACGGCGACGGGGGCCAGCGGCCTCGCAGCCGCCCGCGAGCTGCTCTCTGCGCCCCTCGAGGGCCGCGAGGGCGCCGCGAGGCCCAACGTCGTCGTCGTGAC
The DNA here is from genome assembly GCA_902651635.1 of Mastigamoeba balamuthi. NCBI lineage: Eukaryota > Evosea > Mastigamoebida > Mastigamoebidae > Mastigamoeba > Mastigamoeba balamuthi. Next base: position 174,951 of record CACRSC010000030.1, read on the forward strand.
GCACTCGGCGGGCTTCAAGGAGCCGGGCAAGCTCGACGCAGACCCGCAGCTGCTCGACGAGATCCGCTCGCTGGGGGCCCGCGTCGTGACGTGCGGCCACGCGTTCCACGGCGTCGACAGGGCCGTGCGCAACAAGCTGGGCACCTACGAGACCTCGGAGCTCATGGCGACGGTCTACCGCACGTTCGGCCAGGGCACCAAGGTGGCGGTGGAGTGCATGCTGATGGCCGCGGACTGCGCGGCGCTGAGCGAGCACTCGTGGGCAGACGGGGTCATCGCGTGCGGGGGGACCGCCCGCGGCCTCGACACTGCGTGGGTCATGACTGCCGTGCACTCGCAGCACCTGCTGGACCTCAAGATGCAGCGCCTCATCTGCAAGCCCATCTTCTGAAGCCCAGCCAGGCCAAGCACAAACAAGATCACTGAGGCAGGTGCCCATCGCAATGGGATGCCCCCCAGATTGCACACCAGGTTCAATTGCTCCGCCATAAAACGAGAGCTGCATAGCAGCGGGTGCCGTTTCTTGTGAGCTTCGGCTCTCGTCACTCAAAAGGGCTGTCAGTGGGTGGGGACCTAGTCGTCCTTGGTCTCCTCCTCAGTCATGGTGCTCTTGTCGCTCTTCTCCTTCGCCACCTTGGCGATCTCTGCCAGTGCCTTTTCGACCCTGGCGTCCGCCTCGGCCTTGATCACGCGGAGCTCCTCCTCCGCCCTGGCGACCCTCGCGTCCGCAGCGGCCTTGATGGTCCGGAGCTCTTCGTCCGCCCTAGCAATCCTGGCGTCCGCCTCAGCCTTGGCAGCCCTGGCCTCGTCACATGCCTGGTCAGCCCTCGCCTTGGCAGCCCTGGCCTCGTCCCATGCCTGGTCAGCCCTCGCCTTGGCGGCCCTGGCCTCGTCCCATGCCTTGGCAGCCCTCGCCTGGGCCTGATCAGCTTGACCCTGGAGGTAGGTGATCTGGGCCTGCAACTGCGCCTCCCTCCTGGGGTCCTCCACTGCAACAGACAGTGTCCGAGTCACTGGTGAGAAATGGGAAAAATGCAAAACTCACCAGGCAGGGCCTGCGGCTGGTCCTCGTTGAGCTCGAACTCCTCGCCCATCATCTGCACGCTGGATGTTAGTGGCGCAGTGGCTCAAGGTAGAGAGACACACAATGTTGGTCTTGTATTCCATTCCCCAGCCCTATTATTGGGTCTACTAGATTTATCCGAGATCCCCTCGGAGATATTGATTGAACAATTGAATCAGCCGATTTCCCGGCGGGGAAGAGGGAGGGGGAAATACAATACCTCATTTTGGCGCCTTCCAGGAGGCCGGGGCTGCGAGGGGGACAGTGGCCCGGCTGCGGGGGCCCGAGTTGGGGCGGGCTTCACGGGAGGGAACCCGCCCACTCCCGACATAACAATTTGTTTGAGTTGTTGTTGGCGCCCGCTTGTAATGGCCACAAAATAACTTGTGAACACAATATCTCACCAGCAAGGGTATCCTGGGCCTGGATCTGTTCTCGTTTTCAGTGGCATCCTATCGCGCAAGGAGATATGCTTGTGGGACGCCCCACTGCTGTTGTCTGAGTCGTAGGAGCTCCTCCGTGTGCTGGAGGTAGGCTGTTTACGGAGGCAATTGATTGCAGTATCCAGTGTGTCTGGCTTTGGCATTCACGGCACTGGACTGAACTCTCTGCCCTGGTCGCCCAGCAGGGGCGTTGTGGAGCAGGGGATGCCCGTGCTGGCGCTGGTGGCGTCGTCCTCGGCGCCGTTCAGGTCCTTCTGGTGGAGGCACCTGGCACTGCTGACTCGCCACTGCGCCACAAAGAAGTCCACGGCCCGACTAACGGCCGAGTCGCAGCCGCTTCCGGGCTCCCCGCAGTCGGCTTGCAGCGGCCTGATCGCCCAGAGAGCCCAGAGGCCGAAGGGCAGCAGCTCGAACAGGCGCAGGACCGAGTCGAGCTGCGCCGACTGCTCCTTCGTGAGCCCGAGGCTCCCGCGCAGGACCTGCTGGACGACGGCCGTCTGGACCAGGAAGACGAGGACCATCGTCTTGAGCCACAGGAACATGCGCACGGCCGACTCCTCGCAGCCCGGCCCACACTGCCTCAGCAGCGAGCGAGAGGACCTCCACAGCAGCCCAGTGCCCCACACGGCAGCCATCAGCGACAGCGACGACACCGTGCTGACCGCGACGACGGCCGCGTTCCCGGCCGCGTAGAACTGAGCGGGGCGAACGGTCAGCAAGAGGGGAAGGGGCTCTGGGGTCCCTGGGGTCCCTGGGGTCCCTGGGGGGCCGCACCTTGAGGACGGCGACGACGAAGGAGAGGTCGACGCGGAGCAGCAGCGCCTGGAGGACCATCACCAGCGTCGCGCGCACGAGGGTCCGCGGGGCGCATCGGGCGACGCACCCCAGCTCGACGGGGCCGCACCTGCCGACGCACCTGCCGCGGTCGAGGAAGAAGGCCACGTAGAAGTAGCTGTCCCGCATGGCAGGCGGCAATCAATTGATTCAGTCGGTCGCTGCGGCTGCGGCTGCGGCGGCGCGGGAGGACGCACATGGCCACGAGGGAGAGCACCTCCTGGACGGTGGAGACGGCCTCGAGCCAGGGCTGGGCAGCGGGCACGAAGAGGGCGACGGCCGCGGCGGCGCCGTAGACGGGCAGCGCGAGCAGCACGCGGCAGTGGTATCTGTGCACCACAGCCCGCGCTCGCACCAGCGCCACGGCCACGCGGGCGCACAGCAGCACGCCCGCAGCGCCCATCTGGGAGCCCCCCAGGGGAGAGCAGCCACGGATGGCCCGCGGTCAGTGCGCAGAGTGCGCTGCGTTGCGTTCGCGGCTGCGGGGAGTCGGCACCGCGAGGGACAGCGAGGCCGCGAACAGCTGGGAGCGGGACCAGCCAGCGAGCGCCATCTGCAGCCTGGTGCGGGAGAGGGTCCGGCCCCTGACGATCGGCGGAGCCCGCAACTGAAAACTGAGACAGTGCAGCAAATAAAGGGCCCAAGCTGGAAAAACGGTTGGCAGAGCCGACAAGAGCCGCTCGGGTGGACAATTGGGCCCCGGACGGTCGCGACCCCTGGCGGAGCCATAGGCCCCCACGGCGCGCCCGTGTCATACTGCCGCCGCAACTGCAGCCAAGCAGCTCCACGTCATCAACCTCCTCAGAGATATTTGCCCCGATGTCACAAAAATCATCGGGTTTTCCATCACCGAGGGCCAAAACGGATGCTGACGTCATAAATGCTCACGTCTATTAACAGCCCCCCGCTCACTCATGCGGGTCTCTAGAGGCGGAGCTTGGTCCACGAGGGCTCTGCGAGGCAGGGCCTCTGCGGCTGGGCGACAGTCGGCCCGGCGCCCGAGAGCAGCGCCTGGCGGGCCCTGAGCACCCCCTGCGCCAGGGCGCACTCGGAGCGCGTCCTCCTGAACATGCGCAGGAACTCGGGCCGCAGGACGTCGCGCAGGGGCCGCCTGGTGCTCGCGGTGTCCTTGTACGCGAGGTACTCCTCGTACTTGGCGTCGTCGCGGTCCAGCATCTGCGGGCCCGGGGCGCCGTGACCACTCGCACGGTGTGCGGAGGAGGGAGGCGAGAGAGGGGCACGTTGATGTATGCAGCGAGGGCCTGGACAGAGTCGAAGTCGGTGACCTTGATGATCGAGCGGTTCGTGGGCGCGTACTTGTCGATGTTGGGCGCCCCGAGCACGATGGGCACGTTGCCCATCTCCAGCGCCCGCCAGTACTTCTCCGTCACTGCGCCGCGCTGCGCTGAGACCCTCCCCCTCTGCCCCGGGCCGAGCGGGGCCGCACCGTAGTCGTCGCAGTCGCTGTTCTCGAAGGCGAGGTAGAACTTGTAGCCCCGCAGGAACTCCTTGAACGCAGTGAAGTTGCCCCCTCGGCCCAGCTGCCCTGCGCGGCACAGCCAGCGTCAGCGCGAGGCTTGGGGTGGCGCTGCGAGGGTACGGTGGTTCCACTGGGCGTTGCGGAGGCACGACCCGAAGCTGTCGATGCGCACGTGCCTCATGAGCTCCTTGATGAACTCCTGCCGCCTGTTCGACGCCGCGCAGTTCATCGCCACCCACACGATCGGCGCGCTGCCTCGGGAGGGGGGTGCGGGGGGGAGCGTCTCGCGTCAGTGCGCGCGTGCCAGATGCGTGCGAGACGCGTCGCTCGCCTCTGCTTCCGGAGCCTGGTGGGCACGACGGGCGTCAGGAGCCGCCGCAGGTCGTTGGGCGCGTAGGGCACCCAGCCCACGCTCTCCCGCTCGTACGTGCTCGTCATGTTGAACACCCGGACGCGCTCGGAGCACCTGTCGACGCGGCCCCTGTCGCTCACTGCGGTGGCCGCAGTCGTTATTGCGTTTTTTGTGCCCCCAACGCCAAGTCAGCTGAGCTCCGAGCGAGTTTCGCCGCGGTTCCGATCGGTTTCGATCGGTTCCGGACGGGTCCGTACCCGGGGACTCCATGGAGCGGAGGATCCAGGGCTGGAGGGGGTCTCTCGAGCGCGGGACAGAGGCAGGGGAGTAGTCCTGGGCGTGGAAGAGCAGCGCGTCGGCCTGGGCGAGCGCAGACCTGTCCGACGTCAGCGTGTACCACAGCCCGTCGCCGCAGTGCCTCGTCTCGGGCTCCAGCTGCCTGCCGAAGACGGTGGTCCAGGCCAGGAAGCGCACGAGACGCGGCTCGGGAGGGCTCGGGGCACGCGGGCCGTTGGCGGCCCCGGCGCAGGGGCTGGGCAGCGTCTGGTGCACCCAGAGCATCACGGCCCACGCCACGACGCACGGCAGGCAGAGAACCGCGCAGGAGCGGGGCCTGCGCCCAGCAGGGGCCTGCAGGTTGCCGTCGGCGAGCTCTGCCACACCCATCAGTACAAATATCGCCGCCAGTCATGAATCTAACGAAGAATCTTGCGAGCGATTCTTCCAACAGTGTCACCGAATTACCTCGGAACCTATGGCTGTACAACCAGAACCAATATATATTCAGTAATTAATATTGGTTATGTACAACCAATACCAACGTTTTAAGAGCTCTTAGGACGAAAGTTATGCAGAACATAGGAATTCCGAGCTGCTTTGATCACAAGGGTCAGTAGCAAGAAAATCTTCAAAATTGCCAGAACTCTAAGGGTGAAGAGCACAATCACGAGCAAAATGGCAAAGGTGCTGCTGGCATTTATCAAGCAGATCAATACTAAGCATGCTTTAACTGAGAGGCATTCCGAGGAGACAAGAAGGCAGGCTCTGCAAGAGACCAAGAATGGAGAATGGAGACAGACATACAGACATTGTGAGCATGCATAACTAGGCTATATGACAGCTACACTGCCTATGCAGACTGCTGATTTTGAAGTATGCAATGTTTGTGCACACTGATGGTTCTTTGTGGTTATTTGTTAGGCCCTTTGCCATGATCAGGTCTCACTCATGGCTTTGAAAAAATCAATTGGATTATCGTCGGGTTTGATTTCTCCACAGCTCCGATCCGTTCCCTCTGAGGGCTTCTAAGTTGCCAACAGTCGGCTCTCCCCCACCATCTCACTCCATGTGGCACAGGCTGCCCACCGTGCGCGCAGCACGCACCCTGCAGCCTGCATGCGTGACAAATTCTGAGAAGATGAAACACCCTGGTTTCTCATGTCCATTTGGTTGCTAGTGATGTTTACTCCAACTTTTGTATGAGGCATCTACCAGGAATCGGGGTTCTTGGAGAGATGACTTTTCTGTGAGAAAAAGATATGTGTATCTTTCATAACTTTACCTCCAAAGCTGAAGGAAGACTCACACACACCAGAGAACCTCTCAGCCCCAGAAAGCACCTCACACCACCTTCCTGCTACGCCTGCCCACCTTGCCAGGTGGGTGGCACTGCCATCCATCAGGTTTGTCCCGCCAGTAAGAGGTCTTTGTGGGGGCATCTTTTAATATTTGGTGCGATTTTTGTATCTTTTTAATAAATCTAATCAGATAGTTTTTTCTCTCTCGTGTTTGTAGCAAATGTATCAGATTACATTTTTAATCGGATTTGATAAGATGTTATTTCACTTTCTCCGCAGTGCTAACAGAAGTGAAAACAGATGGGAAGAGTAAGCAAAGCG
>CACRSC010000030.1:182059-311089 GCA_902651635.1 Mastigamoeba balamuthi
CAGCTCGCGCCCTCTAGCTCTCTCAGCTGCTTGCAGGCTCCACTGCGCAGTCCATCTCTGCCAAGCGGGCACCAGCGGGCACTGTGCAACAACCGAGCTGTCTCAATTGTATGGACATGTGGAGTGTTGGGGGCCAAACTCTTAGGGGGGACGCGACCGCCACGGGTGTTGGCTGGCTGGCTGGCTGGCCGGCTGGCGGGCGCGTGTGGTGGTGTGTGTGGCTGCGGAGGGGAGAGGAGGCCCGCTGCCTCTCCCGGTGCCCCCGGGGGCGGCCTACTTGAGGAGGCCGGCCTTCTTGGTGATCTGGACGGCCGTGAGGCTCTCCGAGAGCGCGCGGCCCAGCGACGTCACGACGCTCTTGATCTGCTCGTCGGCGTCGTTGCTCTCGCCCTCGCGCGAGGCGGCCTTGACGGCGCTGACGATCTTGAGCTGCACGCTGAAGTTGCGCAGCGCCTGCAGCGAGCGCGTGATCTTGTCGTGGTAGACGGGGTCCTTGCAGCGGTCGGCCACCTTCTGCAGCTCCTTGCAGAGCTGCGCCACGTACGCCCCGATCTCGCGCCCCGTCACCAGCAGCTGCTGCCTGCGCCCCTCGCGCGCCGCGTCGGCCAGCTTGTTCATCGCCTCGACCAGCGGGCCCACGTCGAACCCGCTCAGCTGCGGCGCGTTGGCCACCTCCTTCTTGTGCCGCGCGGCCGCCTCCTCGATCTCCTCGGCCACGCGCGTGATCACCTCGGCCACCTCGCTCCGCGGCTGCTGCGCCTCCCTGCCCGCGGCCTCTGCGCGCGGCCCGTCGAGCTTCTCGAAGATCTTCTCCACGTCGCGCGCCTTGGGCGCCGCCGCCTGCGGGGCCCCGGACTCGAGCGCGCGGATCAGCTCGAGCAGCTCGAGCGCCGCGGAGCCCTGGCCGCCCTCCTTCGAGCCCTGCACCGCCGCCTCGCGCGCCACGCCGCTGAAGCGGCCCAGCTGGTCCGCCAGGTCGCGGATGGCCCGCGTCAGGGCGTCGAGGTCGTTCTTGCGCCCGCTGGCCGCGGCGCCCTTGCGCGCCTGCGCCGCCGAGCCGCGGATGCGCGAGCGCGCCTGCGCCTCGGGGGCCCGCGCAGAGCCCAGCTGCTCCGACAGGTTGTCCAGGGGCTCGTGCATCGCCCTCCCCGCCTCCTCGGCCCTCTGGCGCGCACGCCCGTGAGCACACCCATCGGCTCGCATAAAATCAATTGATCCGCCGAAGCCCGATTGGTCTACAGCACAGCAGGGGCAGCTATCGCCCGCGCGCAAACACCCGCCCGTCTGGAAACAACGCGGCAGCGGCGCCCACGCTGCCATTCAATTGCAAATGAATCACCGGGCGCTATTCAATTGCAATCGAATTGCCAGCGCAACCAGGGGGACGGGGCAGATGGGCGACATTCAATTGCAATCGAATCGCCAGCGCAACCAGGGGGGAGGGGGGTACCTTGTTGGCCTGGGGCCCCGAGCCCACACCGGCGGCGGCGTCCGAGGCCTGCGAGGCGAGGCCCTCGAACTTGCCGATGAGGTCCCTGACCGACCGGGGCTCGCGCTCCCAGCCCCCGGGCCGCGCGGCCTCCTGCTTCTTCAGGTCCTCGCACGCGGCCCGCGCCGACGCCGCCGCCTTGACGGCGCCCTCCTTGTCGTTGGCCCTCGCCGCCCGCGTCAGCGCCGTCGCCGCCCCGTGCGCGCGGGCGATCGCCGCCGCCGTGTCGCCCTGTGGGGGTCCCGCGAGTCAGCTGCAGTCGATCCCGGGCGAGGCCAACAGCGGCCGCCCGTTGCTGCAGTTCCACTCGTATCGGCGCAGCGGCCACCACACAAGCTCGTTTCAACCCTCGCAGTCCTCGCAGCCCTCGTGGAGCCCAGGCCTTGCGGCTCTGATGCTGCGAGCACACCACGAGGGAATGGGACCTTCCCCGAGCGTGTGCAGCAGAACAGAGGAGCAGAGGGGCAGCGGACAGCGGAGCCAGAGGCGGAGCCCCCGGAGACCCGGGAGTGAGGGAAGAGAGGGCGGACCTTGGGGGTGCCGGCGTCGCAGAGGCCCTCGAGCTCCGAGAGCTTGTCCTTGAGCTCCTGGACCGCGTCGTGCAGCTCGTCGTCGTTGTCGCTGCTGGGCGCCTTGAGCGCCTCCTTCATGGCGCCCATCGCCTGCGGCAGCAGCGCCTCGATCTCGGCGGCCACCTGCTCCGTCCGCCGCTTGGCCTCGGGGTCCTCCAGCCGCTCCGACAGCGCCCGCGCCCGCTCCAGCACGCGCTGCTGCGCCCCCATCGCCTCCTTGGCGTGCGCCACTGCCGCGGCCGCGTCCCGCCGATCGCTCGCGGCGGCCATCATGTCCAGCGCGTGGCGCTCGCGCTCGGCCGCAGCCTTGGTCGCCACGTCGAGCAGGCGGTCCAGCTCGGCCAGCGCGTCGCCCACCTCGCGCAGCTTGCGCTCCTCGGCCTCGCGCAGCTGCGCGTTCTGGGGCTCGCGCTCCCACGACTCGTGCGCGCGCTGCAGGTCCGCGATCAGCGCGTCCAGCCGCGAGAGCGCCGCCAGCGCCTCCTTGGCCTTGGCCGGGTCGCTCGCCAGCGCCGCCCGGCGGTTCGCCTCGCGCATCTCGCGCAGCTGCTCCAGCAGCTTGTCCAGCGCCTTGCGCGCCTGCGGGTGGCAACGCGCGTTAGCACCCAGCCGGATCGGCGTGTGGCGGTCGCAGTTCAATCGTTTGCGAGGAGCTCAGCTCAGGGGGGGCGGGCCATCGCTGCCGTCGCGTGCAGTAACACACGGCACCAGAGAGATAGAGACACGCAGACACACAGACAGACACAGACACACAGACACACAGACACACAGACACACAGACACACAGACACGGACGAGTAGGGACAGAGCACGCAGCAGCGGAGACAGGGGGCAGAGGGGCGCACGGCAACGACGTCGCCGGCGGCGAGGGCGCGCTGGAGCTCGACCATCGTCTCCTTGACGTCGTCGCGCCCCTCGTCGGCCACGACCTCGGGCACGGGGCACACGGCGTCGCGCAGGCCGCACAGCGCCGTGCGGGCCGCGCGGGCGTTGCGGTCGCAGTCGGCGCGCTTCTCCACGTTCTCGGGCTCCTCCACCAGCGACTTGGTGGCTGCGAGATAGTTTGCTGGAATCAGGAAACACGAAGATATCGTGCCCAGCAGAAAAGAGAATCAATCAATAATCAATCCACCCCCAGCAGCAGCAATAAGGGTGCTGGCTCAGTGGTTTCAATGTTTGATCCGTTGAATTGGAATTAGCGTCATTGTCGATCGGACGGCTTTTCCTGTATCACTGCCAACAACCGGCACAAAAGCAACAGCGGGAAAGCGGCGCGCAAACGCTCACATTTCTGCAGTGTTTAAATCTGCGCCGACAATCAGGATATTGTCAAGATTCCCCGCGCGCCAGATTTATGGGACCAGAAAGAAAGAAAACCCGCAAAAAGAGCGACGCAAACACGGCGGGCAGAGGGGAGATACCTGAGAGCTGCTTGGTGAGGAGCGGGTCCAGAGTCCTCTGGATCTCCGCCAGCTCCTCCTCGAGCTCCCTGTCGCCGTCGCGGGCGGCGCAGGCGCGGGCGTCGGCGAGGACGCGCGGCTGCTCGTCGGCCAGCGCCCGCGCGCCCTCGACGACGCCCTTGCGGTCGCCGTTGGCCGCGGCCACCGGCAGGAACCCGTAGCCCTCGACCAGGCGCTCTGCGTCGACGGCCACCTGCTCCTCGGGGTCCACGCGCATCTCGCTGGCGATGGCGTCGAGCGCCACCGCGGCCTCCTCGGCGGCCCTCCTGACGGCCTCTGCGTCGCCCGGGTCCACGCGCCGCACCGTCTCCTCGAGCGCGGGCAGCACGCTGCGCACGGCGGCCTCGGCCCGCGCGGAGCCCACGCCGGCGGCGCGCAGGGCGGCCTTGAGGCGCGCGCCGGCGGCGGGGACGGCCGAGGGGTCCGTGCGGGCGGCGCGCAGCAGGTCCTCGAGCGCGCGGTCGACGTCGCGGTCGCCCACGGCCGCGCAGTCGTCGACGAGCACGGCGGCCAGCGCGCTGACCTCGGCGGGCGCGGCGCCCGTCTCGACGGCGCGCACGAGCGCGTCGGTGTCGCTGAGCGCGCGCGCCGTGTCGCGCTCGGGCAGCCGCGTGCCCGCGGGCATCGCCCCGGCCGTGATGGCCGCGCGCACGCGCTCGGCGGCGGGCGGCGCGTCGTGGGCGGCGTCGGGGCCGTGCACGGCCGTCTCGAGCGCCGTGAGCGACGCCGGCACGTCGCCGCCGGCGCCCGCGCAGCGGTCCGCGAGGCGCGCGAGCGCGCTGTCGACCTCGGAGCGCGCGGCGTTGCGCTGGACGGCCCGCACGAGCGCGTCGAGCTCCTCGAGCGCCTCGGCCTGGTCCTTGGTCAGCATGTGGTACTCGCGCCCGCGCAGCGCCGCGCGCAGCGTCTCGGCGGCCGCCGGCGTCGCCGCGGGGTCCCTGCGCGCCGTCTCGAGCACCGCCGCCAGCGCCGCGTCGACGGCGGGGTCGTGCAGCTCGCGGCAGCGCTCCTCGAGCCGCGCGGCCAGCACGTCGACCTGCGGCTGCCCCGCCCCGCGCCCGACGGCCCGCACGAGCGCCTCGAGGTCGTCCAGCGCCTCCTCCGCCGCCGACCGCTCGGCCACCCGCGGCGCCGCGCTCACCGCGTCGCCCAGCCCGCGCGCGGGGCTCCGGCCCGCCGCCGCCGGCGCGCAGGCCCGCGCGAGCGCCGCGTCCATCGCCGCCGTCTTGCGCGCGAGGTCGTCGCAGGCGCGCGGGTCCTGCAGCGCGCGCTTGGTCTCGGCGAGCACCTGCGGCAGCAGCGTCTCGAGCTCGTCGCAGGCCGCCGCCACCTCGCGCGCGTGCTGCGCGTCGCCGCTCTGCTCGGCGTTCCTGCGCGCCTCTGCGACGATCGCCGGCTGCCGCTGCGCGATCTCGCGGGCGGCCGCCACGGCCTCTGCGGGCCTGCCGCCCGCGCGCACGACGTCGACGAGCGTCGCGGTGGCCTCGCGCTGCCTGTCGGCCTCGGCCAGCAGCGCGGCCTCGGCGGGCGTCGCGCCGGCGGCCGCCGAGGTCTCGACGCGCGCGCGGCTCGCGGGCTGCCGCTGCGGGACGGCCACGCAGCCGCTGCGGCTGCTCGCGGGCACCGCCGACGGGCGCGCGGCGGCCGTGGCGGCGATCGAGGCGGCCGTCTGCTCGGCGACCTCGGCCTGGCGCGCGCGGACGGGGGCCATGGCGTCGGCGACGGCGGCGCGGAAGAGCGCGAGCTCGTCGTCGAGCTGCTGGCGCTTGTGCGGGTCGTCGAGGTCCTCCATGTACGCGTTGCACGCAGCGATCAGCCGGTCGCTCGCGGCCTCGAGCCGGTCCGCCGCGTCGCGCATCTCCTTCTTGACCACCTCCGAGTCCTGGCCCGGGGGCGGCGAGCGGGCGGGGGGGCTGGCTGGTTGGCGCGCTGCCGTCGCGCAGAGGTTTTTGTGTTTTTCTGGCCCCAATTCAATTGATGGCAATTTTTGGTACGGTACGAGCGGGAGTGGGCAGCACAGCACGGCTCTCGCGAGGTGGCGCAGAAGGGTTACTTACATGCAAGCGGTGCATGCGAGTTGATGCTCAACAATGGCAAATCAATTGAATTCAGTTCCTTTATATTAATTGTTTAGAGTTCAGCACAAATCAGCCCAGAGGAACGCACGACAAAGCACAGCTGAAGGAGAACGTGGCCTGTGTGGGGTCCCGCGGCACCAAAAGAGAGCAAGTGCAATCCATCCGAACCACCACAGAAAGAACACAGCTCGGGGCGAGCCCTCAACAGGAGAGCAAGTGCGATACGCGAGCGTTGCATTCCCAACCAGAGCAGAACATAACTCTGGACGAGCCCTCCAAATCCAAGAAGATTCTCTGCGGGGATTCGGATGTGGCGGGGAGGGCGCACCTCGCTGTCGGCCTGCTGGCGGATGTACGCGGCCAGCTGGTTGGCGCTCGTGGCCGCCTTGCTCAGGTCGTTGACAAACTTCTCGGGGTCCGTCGACGCCGTGTGCGTGTCGAGCTGCTCGGCGGCGGCCTCAGTGTCCTCGGCCACAGCGTCCATACTGCGAAGTTTCCAGGAATCAGATTTCTCCCGAAGACACGTTCGGGGAAACACCCCGGAAATCGGAATCACCGCTTAAACGATGCGCCGTAGACGATGGCGAGGACCTTGATGCACGTGCCGCCAATGACCTTGGAGCTCTCCATGAGGTTCGTGTAGCCGTTGCGGTAGTCGCCGCGGCTCAGCTCGCCGACCGACTTGCGGAGCGTCCCGACGTTCGACGTAACGTCTACGGAAATAAAATTGCGAAATTGGCGAATTTGAATTGAATTGCACTTTAATTAAAGAAGCCACGCAGAGACAACGGCGGGAACGCACCAGCCGCGGCGCCGAAGATCTCCTGCTGGATCTTGGGGTACTCGGAGTACTCGTCGCGGGCCAGGGAGTCCGAGATGGCCGCCAGCACCTCAGCCGCCTTGCCAACGGCTTCCTGCAGCAATTACGCGATTCATTTCGCGATCTAGTACGCGCAACGAAAATCTACACAGCAGAGCAGCCGCCCCCGCCCCCCCACAGAGAGAGAGAGAGAGGCAACGCGATCCCCAGCGTACGACGGCCTCGGGGACCTGCGGCGGGGGCGGCCTGTTCTGCTCCTGGAGGGCGACGAGGAGGAGGACGAGCTCGGGGATGGCGTTGGAGAGGTTCTCGTTGATCGTGTCGACGGCCGCCCGCACGCTCATCGGCTGCTCCTGCTGCTGCTGCTGCGGCTGCTCCGTCATGTGTGGGGTGGCTGGGCTGGATACTCTGTGGCTGGGTGGGGGGCGTGTGAAGCGACAGGCGAGGCTCGGGGGGTTCAGTGCGGGCTCAACAAACGGATTAATGAATTGAAGACCGCAAATCCACCGAGATTCACCTTCTGGTCCTGGAAGATATTCCATTCCCTTCCTCTTCTCCCGAAAAGTGCACGGAAAAGCCCATGGGCGACGTTTTTCACGCGACACGGGTTTGGTCGCACTGGTCGTGATTGCCAACAACCCTCTCTGTTCCGTAATAAACGACATGAGAAAAGTGGCTTTTGCTGCAGCTACTGCTGTGGCTGTGGCACTTTCAATTGTAGTGTAGGGGATTCCTTCCCCGATATCCCCTCCCAGATACCCCTTTCCATTTCTAGGCGATGACGTACCTCCGACGCCTTCACTCCCCCTGATAGACCCCGTACCCCTCCCCAGGCACAATACAACCTTATCCTTCACCATCCCTCCCACATCAAGTCTGGTATCACCACAGTAGTTCAGTGCTGCGAGGGTATTGTTTGACAGTTAAGACACAGCTGCATGCTGGAAATCTGTGTTCTGGTCTGTTGGATAGAGAATGACCATTGTAATGCTAGTAACAGCACTGGCAACCAATCAAGCTCTGGGATGATGAAATGTGCTTGAGCAGTGTCTGCCTTCATAATCACCACCATTGTTTAACTGGATCATATCACAGGTAGAAAACGAGCTGTCTGCTGATAGTCAGTAACACAGACTTATGTCATCAGCTTATATGTCTTACCTTCTGTGGAGGCCTGACAGCTCCAAACTCTGCTGGCTCACTCAAGATGCAGCTTTCAACCTCTTGGACTGCTTAAGATTCCAGTCAGTGACTTGTGAGAGTTGAACAGATGCATGATGCAGTCTATATTATTCTATTGGCCCAATCCAGGGATGAAGGCATCAGTTATGCAGAGCTATGAAATGTAAAGTAGATCAGTATACAGTTCAGTGCCAGGTGAACAATCAAGAACAATGAAAACCTTGTTTATAAGCCAGGAGGTGACTGGAAGAAGAAGTGTGATTATGAAGAGCTGCAGTGTGAAAGGTCAAATCTTATGACTGGAGCCCTGTTCACCAAGACTGGACTGGGCATGCCATTCATTGTCTCTGATCTGGTGTGAACTGGATGATCCTATGAGTGCAAAGCTAGGTAAGATCAAGTAGAGGCCACTTATCACTGCAGAGTACAAGCTTACTGCCTCTGGGATGAATGAAACAGTTGATATTGTGAAAAGGCCTGGTAAAACATGCTAATATAACCTGCTGACCATTACAATTTCAGGCATTTTCTCTGAAACAGAGTGGTAGTGAGAAAGACTGCTCTTTGGGGAAGTTAGGGTTCGATTTGGGTAATGTTGGTAGAAGATCAAATCTGAGCTCACTTGTGCATGTCGCTCAATTTGCTTGATTGTGGTGTATGTTTGAATCTGAGTCGGGCTTCCACCTTCGGGTAGTCCACAATACAGGAGCTGAGTGCCAGCCCATTCATTATTTTTGCACGCCCTCCGCACCTCAGCAGAACGCAGCTGTGCAGGTGTGGGCGTGGGAATGGTGGGTTTCCAAGAATGTAAGTTGTATTTACCACCGGGAGACTACCCGCCAGCAGCACAGGCCCTCTGGCGAGCACAGGCCCCTACGGTCTCTGCACCCCCGCCGCCGACAGGTTCCTCGGGCGCAGCGACGGGCTGCCGGCCTGCTCGCCCTCCTCCGCCAGCGGCCCCGCGAACGTCGCCGACGAGCTCATGTCGCTGCGCACGCGCGAGTGCGGCGACGTCTTCCTGGGCTTGGGCGAGGGCAGCGCCCCCACCGCCGAGCGCGGGCGCTTGGCGACAATGGCCTGGCCGACGCCGTACTCGCGCGTTATCTCGCCGGCGATGTCGGGCCCGTGCACGGCGCCCTTGATCTGCTGCTCAAAGTCGCGCAGGACCGTCAGGAACGACGACTCAGTGTCGACGGCGCTCTCCTGCTTGGCCAGCGCCACCAGCTTCAGTATCGTCGCGCAGTTGGCGTGCTGCCGCTGCATGGCCACGTCCAGCGGCGTCTTGCCGTCGCTGCTCTTCTTGTCGTGGCACGCGCCCCCGCTGCAGTGCAGTTGAGCGCCGCGTGCTCGCGGGCAGGCGAGGAGAGGGGGGATGAGGGGAGGGGAGGGGC
Source organism: Mastigamoeba balamuthi (assembly GCA_902651635.1). NCBI lineage: Eukaryota > Evosea > Mastigamoebida > Mastigamoebidae > Mastigamoeba > Mastigamoeba balamuthi. The sequence goes on from CACRSC010000030.1 coordinate 191,052, forward strand.
ACCGCAGGAGGATGGCGGCAATCTCGGCGACCTCGAGGTCCGAGGCGTGGTGCAGGGGCGTCCACGACTGCGCGTCCCTCTGGTCCAGCAGCGCGTTGTTGTTTGCCAGGAACGCCACCACCAGCGGCAGCTTCTGCCTCACCGCCAAGTGCACCACAGACCTGAGGGGGAGAGGACGAGTGAGCGCACATGCCTGGGCGATGAGAGCGGGGAGCGCTGACGGCTGCCGGCAACGCACATCTTCTCGGGGGGAGGGGCGAGGTCGATGTCGGCGCCGTGGGCAAAGTGGTACATCATGGCGGGCAGGTCGTCGCCCATCGCAGCCTCGCGGAACTGGAACGTGTGCGTGTCGCGCGTCCTCGCGTCGGGAGCGATGAAGAGCCGCCTCTCGTACTTGTCCCGGATCCACTGGTTCCTCTCGGGCCTGGGCGTCGCGGGGGGCGTCAGCAGCGCAGCCAAGAGGCGCGGGCCACGCACTCCTTCGAGTCCTTGGTGATGGGCGAGCGGTCCTGCGGGATCCGCGCGGCGAAGATGTCGTTGACGGCCCTGTTGCCGAGGCGCGCGAGCAGCAGGAGGGCCTCGGGCTCCACGTGGTCGAGCACCAGCGAGCGCGCCTTGGAGATGTGCACGCCCATGGCCCTGTGCACGCCCGAGCACTGTATGCAGACGAGGATGCCCAGGTTGATCGACGACCACTCGGGGTCCTCTGCGCCGCAGTCGGCGCAGGCCCTGTTGTCGGGCGACAGCTTCCAGAGCACGCGCAGGGCCATGCGCTCCTCCTCCTTGCCGCCGTCGGCGCCGCCGCGCGTGGGCGAGAGGGCGCTGGCGATCTCCTGCTTGTTGAGCAGCGTCGTGCGGGCGTTGTCGAGGACGGTGATCCACTGCAGCATCGACTCGAGGTTCTCGGCCTGCAGGATCATGTTGGCCTGCGGCGAGATGATCTCGAAGCAGAAGCGCCGCTCCACGTCGGGCCGCTGCCGCACCGTCGTCAGCAGCAGGTCCAGCACCATCCCGGGCCTGTCCCTGTCCTGGTCCTGTTGCAGTGCGGCCGCCGCACGCGCTGTTAGTTCGTCAGGCAGTGCGAACGGCAGGAAGAGAAAGGGAAAGAACAGCCAAGGGGGCAAGGAGAGCAGGAGCACCTCCTCGGTCTTGAAGTAGAGCAGCATGCCGTTGGTCACCTGGAAGTAGCGCCTCTGCCACTCCTTGCGCATGTTCGACGAGCGCTTGAACAGGTACCCCGAGATCTCCTGGCCCAGGTCGCCCTTGGTCGACGGCACCGACAGCACCAGCGGCGACGACTGCGAGGGTCCGCGGTGAGCCCCGAGGGCAAGGGGGTGAGGGGAGGGGCTCACCAGGCACTTCTTTCGCAGCTCCTGGTCGTACTTGACCTGCGTCTCGTACTCCTTGCGCTCGCCCAGCACCCCCACGTGCATGTCCCGCATCATCCCGTTCATCCCCTCAAACAGCTGCGCGTGGGAAGGGGGGGGGGGAGTCAGAGCGCGGTGGTCCAGCACCGCTGCTCGCACGTCGTGGGCCTGGTGGTAGAACGTCTGCTGGGCCCCCAGCACCTGGAACATCATCTCCACAAACTCGAGCCTCAGCTTGTCCTGCCCGCGGCGCCGTCAGCTGGGGGGCGGGCTGCGCTGGCTGCGCGGGTGCCTTGCAGTGCTTGAGGCTGTACGAGTAGTCGAGGCTGGCCTGGCGGTGCTGCACCTTGGCCATGCGCAGGTCCAGCTCGGCCGCGTCCTGCACGCGGGCCCGCGCGTCCTTCTTGAGCTGGGCGTGCTTGAGCGTCGCCGCCTCGACGAGGTCGCGCGTGCGGGCGTAGGTCTTCTGCTGCTCGCCCACGGCGCCGATGTCCGACAGCACGCGCTCCATCGGCACGCTCACCAGCCGCTCGATGATGTCCACCATCGTCTCCCGGTTGCCCTCGATCTCCCGCAGCGTCTCCGCCACCGCCGCCATCGTCTCTGCGGGCAACGCGGGAAAAACAATAAAAGCAGAACAGAACCAAACGAGCAAACAGCCGGTCAGGGCGACGACATATCGTGGATACGCCAGATTCCTGGAAAGGGAGAGTATCTCCGCCGAGATACTGGTATCTTCCCCGCCCCCGAGATGCGCGTACCGAAGAGCCGGTTGCCCGAGTGGTCGACGTCCTGCTGCAGCGCCAGGATGTCCCGCAGGAACTGCGTCGACGCCGCCGCGTAGTCTGCCCGCGAGCGACCCCTGTGAGAGGCTGCGGCCGCGGCCCCCGAGAACCGCCGGCGTCCCCGCCACGCGCCCCCATACGCGCTGCCTCGGAGGGGCCTACCCCCCCCGCCCCCCCGGCTGACGTGTGCACACGTGGCGCACCGTGGGCTGCCTGGCGCATCTCCTTGGCCGACTTGACCACCCTCCGGATGCCCGCCGTGCTGTCCTGCATCGTCTGGGGGGTGCCGCGTGGATGCGCCACGTCAGAACTGTGATGACGTGGCGCCGGGGATGAGGGGGGAGTGGGGCAGCGGACGTCTTGCGTGCGGCGGACGTAGTCGCGGAACATGGGGGTGTCGTCGACGGCGCCGTCGAGGGGCGACGTGTAGGTCGGGGTGGCCTGCGCGGGTGCGCTGCTCTCGGCCATTTGGGGGCGGGCGGTTGGCTGGGCGGCGCGGTGTGTGCGTGCGGGGCAGAGATACCAGATCTCTCCCGATATTACCCGAAATATCTCGTCAAATTCTCCCCGGTCGCATCCCTCCCCCCATCGTGGGAGGGGCCATTCCCCTCCCACGACGCCCTCCCCGGAGCTCCGAGGCCCCGAGACCGCTGGGGAGAATCTCAGAGATATTTTCGGAGGAGATATTACCGGGATATCTCGCCAACGAGGACAACAACAACCAACGGACGAGTGTGCGCCAACGCCCCCCATCGATGCAGTTCAGCGCGGCGGAGCTCAGCGGCGTGCGGCGCCCCACGGCGGGCTCGGCCGTGCGCAAGACCGAGTGCGCGTACACGTTCGACACGCCCGAGAGCCCCGCGGGGCTGCTGGTCTGCCTCTCGTGCTTCCTGGGCGCCGCCCCCTCCCACGCGCCCCTCCACGCCGCCAAGTCGGGCCACGCGCTCTACCTCGGCCTCCGCCGCACGCGCCGCCTCCGCCGCCCGCCCCCCGGCGAGCCCCCGCAGAAGAAGCGCGCGCCCACCGTCCTCGGCATCGGCTGCGAGGGCGGCTTCGGAGACCCCTCGGACAAGGTGCCGCGTCAGCCCCCGTCAATTGATTCCGATTTCCCAGATTCGGGAGCGCCAGAAATCCCGGTTTGAAATTGGGGAATCGGGCGCCTGATTCGGCTTCTTTGTCCCTCCAGTACGAGTGGGACGAGAGGCGGACGATCGTGAGGGTGCCGAGCATGGAGAGCGTGGAGCTGGAGCACCCCTGCGTGCCCGCCGCCGTGCGCGACGCGGCGCTGGACATCCTGGCCGCCGAGTCCTCGGAGAAGAAGGAGGACATCGCCGTGCGATATCTCGCGAATCCCGCGATTCCTGGATCTCCGCGATATCTCGCGATTCGCGTATCTCCCCGCTGACCCGCACACTGTGCAGGCGTGGAAGGCTGAGCAGACGGTGCTGGTCAGCAAGCACGCCGAGCGGCTGGAGCAGCTGGATAACGGGGTGCGGGTGCCTGCGAGCGGGTGGCAGTGCCAGGAGCCGGGCTGCGCGTTCCGGGAGAACCTGTGGCTGAACCTGGGCGACGGCAGCGTCCTCTGCGGGCGGGCCAACTTCCTGGGCCTGGGCAACGAGCACGCGTACAAGCACTACGTGGCCACGGGCAGGCGGTTCCCGCTGGCGGTGAAGCTGGGGACGGTGACGGCCGAGGCTGCCGACGTGTACAGCTACGACGAGGACGAGATGGTGGCCGACCCGCTGCTGGACGCGCACCTGGCGCACTGGGGGCTCGACAGGGCCGCCATGGCCAAGACGGACAGGACCATGGCCGAGCTCGCGCTCGACGTCAACCAGCGCTACGAGTTCTCGCGGCTCACCGAGGCCGACGCGAGGCTGGCGCCCCTCTTTGGCGCGGGCCACACGGGCCTCCGCAACCTCGGCAACACCTGCTACCTCGCCTCGGTCATGCAGGTCCTCTTCAGCCTCGACCCCTTTGTCCAGGCCTACGCCCTCCCCGCCCAGGCCGTGCGCTGCCCTCCCCCCTTGCCACCCTGCCCTGCCCTGCCCTGCCCTGCCTCGGCTCTCCTCTGCGTCTGCGAGCGGGTGAGTGTGCCCTGCTCAGAGCCCTCTGCTACTGCCGCCGCCGCTGCGCTGTGGAGCCCTCTCCGGGAGAGCGCTGGAGCACATCGATGTCGGGAGGCTAGCGCTGCTCGCAGTGGCTGCTGGAGAACGGGAGACGGGGATCGCAAAGAGCACCAGGGGCCTTGGGACTCCGTTCTTGGTCGAGGGCTGGGAGCCCTTGGAAGCCCCCCAGTCCTCTGGCCGTTGTGCTGGGGCTCGTCGATGCGGGGCTGAGGGGGACCGAGGGTGCCGGCGAGCGCTGACTGACCCCGTGTGCCGCCGCTGCCGCCAGATACTGCGGGAGGCGCCTGCGGACCCCACGGGGTCGTTTGTGGCGCAGCTGGCGAAGCTGGGCGACGGCCTGCTGAGCGGCAGGTACGGCAACCCCGTGCAGCCCGTCGAGGGCGAGGAGCCGCCCGCGGAGCCCTACCAGGAGGGCATCGCGCCGCGCGCGTTCAAGGCCGTCGTGGCCCGCGCGCACCCGGCGTTCAACAACAAGCAGCAGCAGGACGCCGTCGAGCTCTTCCAGGCCGTCCTCGCCGAGGTCGACAAGGCCGAGCGCGCGCGGCCCGGGCGCGGCGGCGACCCGTCGCGGCTGTTCCAGTACCGCGCAGAGGAGCGGCTCGTGTGCGGGGCCAGCGGCCGCGTGCGCTACTCGCAGCGCGCGGACAACGTCGTGACGCTGCCGATCCCCGTGGAGCGCGCGAGCAACGTCGCCGAGGTCGCGGCCTACGAGCTCAGCAAGGCGCTGGCGGGGGCGGCCGAGGGCGAGCGGGGGCGCAGCCGCAGAGGCGCAGCGCGAGCCCGTGCGGCCCGTCGTACCGCTGGCGGCGTGCGTCGAGGCGCTGCTGGCCGAGGAGACGATCGAGGGCTTCGCGAGCCCCGTGGGCCAGCGCACGACGGCGACCAAGCGCACGCGCATGGCCTCGTTCCCGCAGCTGCTCGCCGTGCAGATGCGGCGCTACGTCGTCGGCGCCGACTACCAGCCGCGCAAGCTCGACGCGCTCGTCGAGATGCCCGACGTCCTCGACCTCGAGGCCCTGCGCGCCCCGGGCGGCCCCCAGGACGGCGAGCTGCCCCTCGACGACCCCGCCGTCGCCGCCCCCGCGCCCGCAGCGCCCGCCGCCCAGGGCAGCGGCAGCGTGGCGCCCGACGAGGCGATTGTGGCGCAGCTCGTGTCGATGGGGTTCCCGGCCAGCCAGTGCGCCCGGGCGGCCGTCGCTGCGGGCAACAGGAACGTGGACGCGGCCATGGACTGGCTGCTCTCCCACATGGACGACCCCGAGGAGCCCTCCGCTGCTGCTGCTGCTCCGGCGGCTGCGGCCCAGGCGGCCCAGGCGGCCCAGGGGGCTCCGGCGGTGGCGCCCGAGGTGGTGGAGATGCTGTGCGGGATGGGCTTCACGGAGCCCCAGGTGCGCAGGGCGCTGGCGAGCACCGGCGGCGACGCCGAGAGGGCCGCCGACTGGCTGCTGAGCCACGCGGACGCCATGGACGACGCAGAGCCCGCCGCGCAGGCGCCAGCGGGGGCAGCGGGGGCAGCGGGGGCGTACGTGGCGCCGGTGTTCGCGGGCAACACGGACCCGGCGAGATACGAGCTGGTGGGGTTCATCTCGCACATGGGCAAGACGACGCAGTCGGGGCACTACGTGGCGCACATACGCAAGGGGGACAGGTGGGTCCTCTTCAACGACGAGAAGGTCGCTGTCTCGGAGCACCCGCCCCGCGACATGGGCTACCTCTACTTCTACAGGCGCCTCTGAGCGTCGCCCTGGCCCGTGGGGGAGAGGCAGTGCTGCTGCTGCTGCTGCTGCCGCTGCCCTGTGCACCTGCGACACAGGCTGCGCAGAGCACAGAGCCGTGAGGGCTGCCCGTGTCTGCTCCGGAGTCAACAACAAGCAGGCCGCGAGTGGTGCGGCCGTTGTGTGGGAAGGCTGGTGTAGCTGCTGTTCTTTGCTCTGGGGGTTGCCTGAGGCAGGGTGCTTGTGCCTGTTGCCAGCAGACCCCGCAGTGGGTTGTCTCACCCCGCCACGCGCAACGCGCAGCACTAGCCCCCGGGTCCCCGGTTGGCTGGACGGACGCTGATATCCTTAGATATTTTGCCCTGTACCGTTTCTGCTTCGGGAGATTTACGCCAAGGGTGTGCTTTTGTTTCCCCCTTTTTCGCCTATTCCGGGTTTGCCCTTGTCCTCTTTTTTTCTCTTTTGCTGCACCTCCTGCAGCGCCTCCTGCGCCTCCTCAAGGGCCGATGGGCCGCCTGCGGGCACCTGCAGCCACGCCGACGGCGGCGCGCTTCTGCTTTGTGCTGGCGACGGCGCTGGTGCCCACGTCGTGGCTCTTTGTGGCGCACTGGGCCGCCCTCTGCTCCTCCTCGGCCCTCCCGCCCCCGCTCCTCCCGCTGCCCGCCCCCAGGGCCCCCCTCGACGCCCCGCCCCCGCTGGCCCCCCAGGCCCACCCGGGCACCCCGCCCCGCCCTCTCGACGCCGCAGTCGGCGCCGTCGACGTCCTCCCCGACGTCCTGGTCCGCTCTCCCTCTCTCTCTCCTCTGCACTCCTCTGCTGTCCTCTGCTCTGGCTCTCTCCTGTCGCCCCTCTGTCGCCCTGCCGCTGACGGACTGGCGTCCCCCTGCTGCCCTCCCCTCGCGCAGGAGCACGTGCACGTGACCGAGGGCTCGCGGCCCTTCCGCGTGCTGTTTGTGACCGACGCCGAGTCGTACGCCTCGAGGTGCGCCCTCTCTGCTCTTCCCCCCCCCTCTGCCGCTGTCGCCGCGGGGGCCCTCCCCTGCGTCCCTCGGCGTTGTGCTGTACTGTTGCTGTGCTGTGCTGTACTGTTGCTGTGCTGTTGTGCTGTGCTGTTGTGCTATACTGTTGCTGTGCTGTTGTGTTGTGCTGTTGTGCTGTACTGTTGCTGTGCTGTATTGTATTTGTATTGTACTGTACTGTGCTGCTGCTGTGCTGAATGTGCTGGCTGAGCTGTTGTGTACCGCTGCTGTGCTGACGGGATGGGGGGAGCGCGCAGTCCGCAGCGGTGGTTCTTCCACGTCTACGAGGCGGTGCGCGCGATGCCCGGGGTGGAGGCGCACCTGTGGGGCCCGGGCTTCGCGGGCTTCGACGCGTCGCAGAGCGTGTCGTCCAACGCTGCCCGCCGCTGGGGCCCCGGCCACTTTGACTTCTTCTTCAACAACAGCGCCCCCGCCCCCGCCCGCCCCTCCCGCCGCCCCTCGGCCTCCTCCCCGCGCCCCTACGCCCTCGGCCCGGGCCCCGGCGCGCCCCCCGTGGCCGTGTGGCCGCAGGACTGCGCGCTGCTGGACCGGCTGCCGGCCAACGCGAGCGGGCGGGTGCTGTCCTGCGGCCTCGAGGGCGCCGCCCTCGTCTTCATGCCCTACGCCAACCACATGGCCTACTACGCCAGCGAGGCCTCGGGGCAGGCCCGCGACCGCCTGCTCTGGCACCTCCCGCACGCCGTCCACCTCCCCGCGCTGGCGCTGGCCCCCGGGGGCCGCGAGCCGCCGCCACTGGAGCGCAGGCGCACGGACGTGCTGGTCGTGGGGGCGCTGGCCAGCCTGCACCCGCTCCGCGCCCGCCTGCTGCGCATGCTCGACAGCGGGCGCATGGCCGGCAGGGTCGCGGCCCTCGCGCTGCCCGCGGCCTGGCGCCCGGGCAACGCCAGCAGCGGCGGCGGCCTCGAGGCGGCGGCTGCGCGGGCCGAGGAGGCGACGACGCGCGGGCTCTACGCGCAGCTGCTCGACGCCAAGGTCGTGCTCGTCTCGAGCGGCAGGCGCAGGGCCGCCGCGCGCGAGTACGTCGAGGCCGCGGCCGCCGGGGCGCTGGTCGTCGGCGACATCCCGGGCGAGCGCGAGGACGAGTTCCGGCGCTACGTCGTGGAGCTCAAGGAGGCCGACGCCGACCAGGCGCTGCTGGGGACCATCCGCCACTGGCTGGCCGGCCAGACGGCCGAGGCGCGGGCCGCGCGGGCTGCCGAGGGCCGGCGGGTGGCGCTGGGCGGGTACACGACGGCGCACACAGCGCGCGAGGTGGTCCGGGCGATGCAGGCGTACCTGACGGGGCGCAGGGGCCTGCACTTCCCGCACGCCTACGGCATCCCGGACCTCTTCCTGCCGCAGACGCGCAAGTGCAGCAGGTCCATCGCCCAGGCCGAGAACAAGGCCACCGACAAGGACCGCAAGAAGCCCAAGAAGAAGAAGCCCTAGCCGGCTTCTCTCGGGGCGCGCGCGCAGCAGAGCTTCCCTCCCGGCCTTGGCGGCCGCTACTAAGGCTACGATAACCCAACACAGGCGACCCTATTAGCTCAACTCTCTGGCTGCACGGGGGGCTGGGGGCCTGCATGCCAGCTGCTCTGCTTGACGACGCTGGGGCGCCGGCCGCCCGTACGCAGTGTCTCTGCGATTTTCCCGCCTGCAACGCTCTCTCGGTCGAGGGCTCGGCCACGGCGCTGGCTTCTCCAGTCTGCTCGGCTTCGCTCTCTGGCAACGCCTGGCCTCGGTATGCGGTGCTGCGCGGCCCGTTCGAGCTTCCTTGTCGTTGCGGCGAATGGCGATGGTCCTCGATCGCTCTCGTGAGAGTACCGGAGCACCGCATCATTGCTGTTGCTGTTGGCAAGAAAGGGGCAGAGCTCTGTACTGCTGGTGCCGACAGGGAACCCTTTCAGTCTCTCGCGAGACTGCGATTTCAGGACGGGACGGGGCTGAAATGAACGTCGCCGACACTGCTCATCTCCGTTGCGTACGGTGATAGGTTTCACACAACCGAAATAACCATTTCAGTTGCCCATTCTCTAACAACTCATGATGTCGTTTGATACCGGTGGCCTGCCCGACGTCGAGTGTTGCCTCCCGCAAGTACCTCCGCGCGCTCTCGGGCCTGCACTCGTGCCTCCCGTGGGCCCGCAAGTCCGACATCCGCTCCGAGGAATGCGTGCTGCTGTACAGCCAGCTCATGGACACCGTAGCAACGCAGCTCCTCGTCCAGCACAACCTCCACGCCTTCCTTCCCCAGCTCTTCGCCCTCGGCCTCGACTCCTCCCTCGTGCTCAGTGNGCGGCCTGGCGCCCGGGCAACGCCAGCAGCGGCGGCGGCCTCGAGGCGGCGGCTGCGCGGGCCGAGGAGGCGACGACGCGCGGGCTCTACGCGCAGCTGCTCGACGCCAAGGTCGTGCTCGTCTCGAGCGGCAGGCGCAGGGCCGCCGCGCGCGAGTACGTCGAGGCCGCGGCCGCCGGGGCGCTGGTCGTCGGCGACATCCCGGGCGAGCGCGAGGACGAGTTCCGGCGCTACGTCGTGGAGCTCAAGGAGGCCGACGCCGACCAGGCGCTGCTGGGGACCATCCGCCACTGGCTGGCCGGCCAGACGGCCGAGGCGCGGGCCGCGCGGGCTGCCGAGGGCCGGCGGGTGGCGCTGGGCGGGTACACGACGGCGCACACGGCGCGCGAGGTGGTCCGGGCGATGCAGGCGTACCTGACGGGGCGCAGGGGCCTGCACTTCCCGCACGCCTACGGCATCCCGGACCTCTTCCTGCCGCAGACGCGCAAGTGCAGCAGGTCCATCGCCCAGGCCGAGAACAAGGCCACCGACAAGGACCGCAAGAAGCCCAAGAAGAAGAAGCCCTAGCCGGCTTCTCTCGGGGCGCGCGCGCAGCAGAGCTTCCCTCCCGGCCTTGGCGGCCGCTACTAAGGCTACGATAACCCAACACAGGCGACCCTATTAGCTGAACTCTCTGGCTGCACGGGGGGCTGGGGGGCCTGCATGCCAGCTGCTCTGCTCGACGCCGCTGGGGCGCCGGCCGCCCGTACGCAGTGTCTCTGCGATTGTCCCACCTGCAACGCTCTCTCGGTCGAGGGCTCGGCCACGGCGCTGGCTTCTCCAGTCTGCTCGGCTTCGCTCTCTGGCAACGCCTGGCCTCGGCATGCGGTGCTGCGCGGCCCGGCCCGTTCGAGCTTCCTTGTCGTTGCGGCGAATGGCGATGGTCCTCGAATGCTCTCGTGAGAGTACCGGAGCACCGCATCATTGCTGTTGCTGTTGGCAAGAAAGGGGCAGAGCTCTGTGCTGCTGGTGCCGACAGAGAACCCTTTCTGTCTCTCGCGAGACTGTGGGTGATTTCAGAACGGGACAGGGGCTGAAATGAACGTAGCCGACACTGCTCATCTCCGTTGTGTGCGGTGACATCTTTCACACAACCAAAGTTACCATTTCAGTTCCCCTATTCTCTCTAACAACTCATAATGTCGTTTGATACCGGTGGCCTGCCCGACGTCATCCTCATTGAGTGCCCACGTAGTCACATTCAGTGAATGTCATGCCGTTGTACATTTTGAGATAAATCATTGTTTTTCAATTGAAAGTGAAACAGATATTCGACCTATAAAAGCCCACGGCGCAGCCCTTACTCTCTCATTCGTTTAAACCACCAGAGCCACCAAAGCGTCGCCACCAGCCACTCCAGCCATGATCTCCACGTCTGCCTCCCGCAAGTACCTCCGCGCGCTCTCGGGCCTGCACTCGTGCCTCCCGTGGGCCCGCAAGTCCGACATCCGCTCCGAGGAATGCGTGCTGCTGTACAGCCAGCTCATGGACACCGTGGCAACGCAGCTCCTCGTCCAGCACAACCTCCACGCCTTCCTTCCCCAGCTCTTCGCCCTCGGCCTCGACTCCTCCCTCGTGCTCCGTGCCGTCGCCGCTGTCCAGTGCGTTCTCCTCTCCTCACTGCCTGCTGGCTCGCATGATGAGGAACCCGCACTCACACCGTTGTTATTCTCGTGCAGCGCCGAGATGTTCTCAACGCAGCAGCAGCTCGCCTGCAAGCAGTGGAGCGTGTGGGGCGTCAAGGGCGCAATGCGGGCATCGCTCAAGGCGCAGCAGCGGGCCCTCGCGCTGCTGGAGACGGTCGGCACTGACGCCACCCAGCGCATCGACGCCGCTCGCCGCCTCGCCTGCGCCAACAACAGTGCTGTCCACCCTGAGCCTGAAGCTCGCGCACCTCCCCTCGCACTCACAGATACCATCTCGTCTGTACTCCCCCGCACTCCAAACGATACGGCAAACGGCACAAGCATAGCACAGTTCTATTTATAAGCACATCAACTTCACTTGTTGCTCTTCTTAACTGCCCTCGGACGAAGTGGCTCGCACTCCAGCCTGAGCCGCCCTGAGGGGTCGCCAATACCTCCGTGTGGGCGATATCAGCACCAGCGCCGTAGTGCACCGGGAGACGTTGCCAAGACCTGGGCACGTGTGCCTCCCCCATCATTGAGAACAATCTGAGTAGCAAGGACGAGAAGCGTGGGAGGGGAGGAGGTGTCATCAAATCCTGAAGGCAAGCTGAAGCACCATCCCGGCCCCTCAGGAGTCGCCAGGACCCACCTGGCATCTCTATCCGAGTGGAACTGAGCACGCAACAGATGTTTCATGCGAGGCGCCTCTTGAGAACGGTTCATTTTCCGAGCTCTCAAGCATTCGTTTTCTCAGAGCAGGTGAACCACCGGCCTGACTCTATTGCAGGACTATCTTATGACAAGAGCGTACTCGGTGAGAATCCGATCTGGACCCCAAGCCCTGGAGTCGGAGACTGTGCGATGAATGCGGTTTCTGTGAGAAAGGTGGGCGACACTGAGGGTGAAGTGTGCATAGCTTTCAGTGAATGCCTGTCGGTTATACATTAGGTGAACGATCGCTTTGTTTTCAATTGAATGTGAAAAAGATATTCGCACTATAAAAGCCCACTGCAGAGCCCTTACTCTCTCATTCGTTTAAAACCACCAGAGTCATCACAGTGTCGTCCAACCAGCCCTGTCCGTCTGCAACCATGATGATCTCCACGTCTGCCTCCCGCAAGTACCTCCGCGCGCTCTCGGGCCTGCACTCGTGCCTCCCGTGGGCCCGCAAGTCCGACATCCGCTCCGAGGAGTGCGTGTTTCTCTACAGCCAGCTCATGGACACCGTGGCATCCCAGCTCCTCGTCCAGCACAACCTCCACGCCTTCCTTCCCCAAGCTCTTCGCCCTCGGCCTCGACTCCTCCCTCGTGCTCCGTGCCGTCGCTGCTGTCCAGTGCGTTCTCCTCTCCTCACTGCCTGCTGGCTCGCATGATGAGCAACCCGCACTCACCCCGTTGTTATTCTCGTGCAGCGCCGAGATGTTCTCAACGCAGCAGCAGCTCGCCTGCAAGCAGTGGAGCGTGCGGGGAGTCAAGGGCGTAATGCGGGCGTCGCTCAAGGCGCAGCAGCGGGCCCTCGCGCTGCTGGAGACGGTCGGCACTGACGCCACCCAGCGCATTGACGCAGCCCGCCGCATCGCGTGTGCCAGCAACAGCGCCGGCCACTCCGAGCTCTGACGCACCCGACTATCCTCCGCACTGGCAGCACACCATCACCTCCCCTGCCCGTACACGATTCACTGAGAGACCACTGGGCAAGCGCATGCAAGAGGCGCATCGCCCGAGGGGGCAGCGGCAGAATAGCAACAATAGCACCGCACTATTTATAGTTCGCTGAACTTCCCTTGTGCCCCGTGCGCCAGTGCCTCAGAAGGGGCAGCAGCTGCAGCGTCTCTCTGATGGGCGACGCCTCACTCCTCCGGGCGGTCAGCCTGGCTATCCTACAGTCCGCAGGGGCCACACCGCTCAATGTAATGCACAGCGCCCCTGTCTCCTGCCGCCCCACAGCCGCCCAGCTCCAGGGAATGGAGGAACGCACTGCGCGTAAGGCATGCCCTCGCGTGGTGTAGCCGCTGGGCACGGAGAACGCCTGCCCTCTCAGTCCAGTGCGACGCTGTCGCGGGGATGGCCTCGCCCGAGCGGCTCTGGCCCTCCTCGTGTGGGCACAACAACAGATGCAGCGCTTTGTTCTCCACTCCCGCACGGGAGGAGAGAAGATTTCGCGAACAATTGAACCAACCAGGGTTTCTTCTAGTGGGAAATATATGCGGACTGTGCCACGCGCTCTGCGGGTCCACCACGATCCGCGGTAACCTCGAGGTGTCTGAGGACTCACGTGTGAGCACTGCTCGTTGTACAGCGGAGAAGGTTCATATCGCATATCCGATGGAAAGGCGGGGACACATCGTTGGCCAGCACTCGTGAAGCCAGGGACACGTTCCTCGGCTGCACAAAAATTCAATCGTTTCTAACAAGCTTCTACATTGCCGTTACAGTGGGCACAGCACTGTGTCTGTGCCCGTGGCTCCCGCACGCCTGCTCCAGGATCCGCTGGGGCACCTCGTCCGCGGGGTTTGCCGCGATGTACTCGTCGAAGAGCTGCCTGGGAAGGTCGTCGCCAGGCCCCATGGCCAGCAGCCGCTCGTCCAGCGCCGCGTACGCCTCCACCAGCTCGCGCTGCTCCGCCGACAGCTCCTCGGTCCTGCCCACGAACTCGTGCACTCGCACGGGCTCCGCGATGCCACGGATGTGCACGAAGCCCAGGCAGCGCCACGCGAAGCCCGCGGGGGCCGCGGAGCGGACGGCGTCGGAGACGAGGGTGACGGTGCCGAACTCCTTGTTGAGGGGCTCGAGGCGGGCGGCGAGGTTGACGGTGTTGCCGATGACGGTGTAGTTGAGGCGCTCGCTGCAGCCGACGTTGCCGGCGTAGACCTCGCCGGTGTGCAGCCCGATGCGGACGCGCATGGCGAGGCCGGCGTACTGCCCGCGGAGGCCGGCGTTGATGTCGGCGAGCTCGGCGAGGATCTCTGCGACGGCGGCGCAGGCGGAGCCGACGGGGTCGCGGGTCTCCTCGGGGACGCCCCAGAAGGCCATGATGCTGTCGCCGATGTACTTGTCGATGACGCCGCTGTGGCTCGTCAGCACGCGCGAGAAGCGCTCGAACATGCGGCGCAGGACCTCGATGACCTCGACGGGCCCGCGGCTGTCCATGAGCTGCGTGAAGTCGGCGATGTCGAGGAAGAAGATGGTCGCCTGGGCCCGCACGACGCCCACCTCTGCCGCCACGCGCCGCCGCAGCAGGTGCTGCACGACCAGCCGCGGCACGTACTTGGCAAACGACGCCAGCGCCACCCCCATCCGCTGCGTCTCCAGCTCCAGGTCCGACACCTCGCTGATGAAGCTGTACGCCCCCGCCCCCTCCGAGCGCCAGCCCCTGCCCCCCTTGCTCCCCTTGCTCCCCGCAGCCGCCGCGGAGCCGTCGTCGTCGTCGATGTCCAGGTGGCCGACGCCCTCGAGCCGCCGCTTGATGCGCTCCAGCGGCGTCGTCAGGCGGAAGGCCATCAGCACGCTTGCCGCCAGCGCCACCACCAGGATGGCGCCCTCGGCGGCCACCACCCACAGCAGCGTCGCGCTGGCCGCCCGCGCCTCGCGCGCGTTGGCGCTGTCGATGCCCCCCACAAAGTCGCTCCGCGGCGTCACCACGAACAGCCGCAGGTCGATGCCGCCCCCGGGCACCGCCAGCCCCACCGCGTCCAGCAGCACGTCCCCTGGCAGCGCCATCCGCGCAGGCCGCCCCGCCTCGCCCCACCGCCGCACCGCCGCCCGCACCGCCTCGTGGGGGCTCTCGGCCGCCGGCATCGTCGCGTTGGTCGCCGGCACGTACGCCGCCACCGACGACGCCACGATGTTGTGCTGCGGGCCCTCCACCAGCAGCACCCACCCGCTGGGGCTGTGCCGGATCGTCCCCAGGTAGTCGTTGAGCCCCGCCACCGAGAAGGCGCTCATCGAGATGGGGAACTGCGTGGTGTCTGGTCAGAGGGGGTGGGAGAGCAGCTCCGAGGCCACTCTGGCTCCGGGAAGGGGAGGGCGAGAGGGACGCACCGTGGGCGAGCTCCTGTCGTAGAGGTCGGCGGGGAAGGCGTAGGACACGGTGACCAGCTTGCCCTCGCCGGGCGTCACGCTCCAGAAGGGCGGGCACCACGCGGCGTTGTCGCGCAGCAGCGCCGGGTCGTGCGGGCGCAGCCACCACGCCCGCGTGTCCAGCGTCGCCAGGGCCATCTGCGTCGCCAGCTCCTTGGTCGGCCGCGTCCCGTTGTACCGCCAGAAGTGCATCGTCGTGCTGTTGCACGGGTCCCACACGCCGTACGTGCCCGCCCCGAACACCCGCCGGAACTGGTGCTGGCAGCCCCGCACGTCCTGCCACGCCACCTGCATGCTCCAGATGTACGGCCAGTGCTCCGCCGACGCCAGCGGCACGAACACCTCCTGCATCCGCTCCTCCAGCTCCCAGCTCGCGTGCGTCAGCAGCGGCAGCGGCGCCACCGCCTGCGCCAGCAGCTGCGCCACCATCACCGGGCTCCGCAGCAGCGCCTCGAGCCTCTCCGCCACCCCCGCCACCACAGCCGCCCGGTACGTCCCCAGGTGCTCGTCCGTCGTCCCCCGCGCCACCTCCGTCAGCGACGCCAGCGACCGCCGCCACAGCAGCGCCGTGGGCAGCACGCACGCGGCCACCACCAGCGACACCGTGCACGCGCTGTACCCGATCAGCAGCAGCCGCAGCGACACGCGCAGCCGCCCGCTGAGCTCCGCCGCAGAGTCCGCACGGGCTTTTCTCGGCATGGCCGAGGGGGCGTCTGGAAGTTGTGGCCTGGCAAGGGGATGGGGGGCTAGCAGGCGGTTGGCTGCACGCTGCGGGGATTCGCGAATGGAAGCGCCAAACAGAGCAATGAAGTTGGTGCTGGAATTTGCTGTGGTCGCTGCTTTGCACACCGGCGTTTTTCACGCCCTCGCTGCGGGGGAAAAGGGGCTGAGAGGGGATGCGGGACAGCAGGCTGGCGAGAATTGCCTTACGAGTGACCCCCCGAAATGAGGGAGAGGGGGGCGGAGGCGTACCGCTTGCTCGTACTTGTCGACAATTGGTGTACCGCTCTCCTTCACTGTTTGCCCCGTTAGAATATTAGCATTGGTGGTGTTAAATGAAATGCCAGACAGAGTTTGTTACCTGATTTGCGAGTGTATTCGGAGTGAAGACGTGAGCCACGTGTTCGCCAGCAGTGCACGTGTTTTCCAGCGGTGTTAGTTGATAAGGATTGAAATGAAAACAGCATATTTCCGTTTCTGATCTGCGCCAGTTAAAGCTGCAATAATTGGGAGCCCTCCTAGACACAAGTTCGCCCTTGGAGCCCCCTCCGATTACCCCATAGCGCCAGTCGCGGCAGCCGGTCAGGTGTGGTTTTATAGGGACGCCCGGGGTTTATTTACGATGGCTGTTCCATGCGGTTGTGGTGCGTATAGAGTGCGCGGGGCACAGGAACGCGTGCCTCGCAGCCTGGGGGTACTGAACCGTGCCGGGTGTGCAGGGGATGGGAGCAGGCGGAGGGGCGAGAGCGAGAGGAGAGCGAGCGTAGGGGGACCTGAGGAGGTATTCTGCATACTTTGTGTTTCTTTTGTCTGTGGGGCCCAGTGTTAATAACTCACGTCGTAGCGCTTGTACTTAATCGGGACCTCCACGCGCGCGCCCTCTGTCCCGCCGCGGCTGCGCCTGGCGGGGGCTCGCAGGGAGCGGCCGGCCTGCTCAGGCGACGGTCTTGCGGGCGGGCAGGCCCGGGAGCTTGCCGCCGGCGATCTCCTCGAAGACGTTGTCGAGGAACCTCTCGCCCCACATGTAGTGGCACGTGGCGGCGCCCGCGAAGCCGTTGAAGCGGGTGCTGGCGGCGGTGGTGTAGGCGCCCATGTGGACAAAGTACATCCACTGGCCGACGTCGAGCAGGGGCATGGGGAGGTCCTTGCAGATGCAGTCGAGCGAGTCGCACGTGGGGCCGAAGACGGTGCTGGGCACGAGGGCGGCGTTGTCGGCGAGCTGGCCCGGGTGGGCCTCGTCGGGCAGGACGATGGGCGTGGGGTTCTGGTGGTCGAAGAAGATGCAGTTGAACGACTGGTAGACGCCGTCGTTGACGTAGTAGAGCACCTTGATCGCCTTGCCCGCGGCGTCGCGGATGACGCGGCGCGAGTGCACGCGCAGCACGCAGACGTGGCTCTTGGACGCGAAGTAGCGCCCGGGCTCGGCGATGAAGCGCGTGCCCGCGGGGAAGCGCTTGAGCTCCGGGACGATCTGCGCGGCGACGTCCTTGAGGGCGGGCTTGATGCGCTCGTCGCCCTGCCAGCCGCCGCCGAGGTCGAGCAGGTTCATCGCGAACCCGAACTCCTTGGCCATCTCGAAGACCGTCGCCGCGTCGCGGACGGCCTTGCCGAAGGCCGCCGGGTCCTCGCAGCCGCTGCCGCAGTGGAAGCTGACGCCGGTGGCCTTGACGCCGTGCTCGTGGCAGACGCGCAGCAGCTCGCGGGCGTCGCTCAGCAGCGCGCCGAACTTGGAGCTGAACTTGCAGAGCGAGTGGCTGTCGTCGGTGATGATGCGCAGGACCAGCTCGGCCTCGGGGAAGAGCCGCGCGACCTTGATGGCCTCGTCGGCGTTGTCGAACGTCATCTTGCGCACGCCGCGCAGCTTGGCGTGCAGGATGTGGCTCTCGAGCTTGCAGGGGTTGGCGAAGATCAGGTTCTCGGGCGCCACGCCCATGTCCAGGCAGCGGTCCATCTCCTCGCGCGACGCGCAGTCAAAGCCCGTGCCCAGGCGCTCCAGCGTGTGCAGCAGCGCCGGGTTCGGGTTGCACTTGACCGCGTAGAACGGCTCCACCATCGGCAGGTACTTGCGCCACTGCTCGTGCTGCGACACCAGGCACTGCGGGGGGCGAGGCGAGGGGGGCGCGCCGTGAGTTCAGTATTCCCGCGAGGGCGATCTGTTGTGTGTTTAATATTTTCCCCTTTGTTTTTTCTCTTCAGCAGCTCTGTCCCCTCGCCTGTTAAACGGCGAGCGCCACGGCACCCCCGGGCACCCACAGCGCGTGGGGCCCGACGGGGGGCGAGACGGGCAGCAGAGGCGCCCGTTGGCGGGGATCGGGGGGGCAGAATGGAAAGAAAGGGGGAGGAAAACACAGGAGGTCTGTGCGGATGACTGCGATTGTCGTGGTGGGGAGTGCACCTGCAGATCGACGAGGTAGAAGGGGTCCTGCGACTGCGGGTTCTCCGCGAGCACCTTGTGGATGCTGCGCTCGATCGACGTCTTGTCCATCTTTTGCAGAGTGGTGGTGGCTGGGAGTGGAGTGGATTGGGTCTGACGGTCAGCTCGACACAAACCTTGTGGCTCTCCGGTGCTGCAGCGCCAGCAAGATATCCGCACCACTTTTCCCGTCGGTTTCGGGGCGAATCTGCTGACTGCTGATGTCATTGCTTGCGTGAATGTCCTTTTGCTCCTGCGGCGCTAGGAAGAACCGCGGAAACGTTCACGGGAATTTCGCGCAGGAGATCGAGACCCGGGGGAGCCGGCGAATACCCGAAAACCGCAGGTGTGCCGGCGCACTGCACCTCCTCCCTCCTCTCCCCCACCGCCGTGTCCGGCCACCCCCCGGGGGCGGGGAACCCTCCGCTGCCCCGCCAGCGACCCGCACGCCCGCCGGGGCGCGGGGGCACGTGGGTGGGGGTCGTCTCTGCGGGGATCGGGGATGGTGGGCAAGGCTACCGGTTTTTATTCCCTTTGGGTGTTTCGTCGCTGCACGGGGTTGCGCACCCGCACTGCTCCTTTGCCCTCTTTGTCCTCACGTGCAGCGGCACGATCTCCCCGCTGCGGGCCTGCAGATCCCCGCCAGGGCGAGCGAGCCCGGGGGCCGGGGCAGCGCAGGGCAGCGGTGGGAGCGCTGGGCACCGCAGTGCACTCGCGGGGCAAAGTAACTTAGTTGTCTGCGCTTCTGGAAACCTGACGCCTGAAAAGGGCCAACCGCTTTTAGCACAGGCGTGTTCGCTGCGTGTCCTGCGAGGCCCGGGAGTCTCCCGCGCCCATCTGCCCACGGGCACGGAGGCCGGCGGCGCTTTTCCCCTCGGGGGGCCGACGACATGTTTGCGGGCCAGTTCGGTCTTTGGGGACAACCGCGGCTGGTCCGCAGCCCTCCGAGCCCACCGACCCCCGGCTGCACCACAACGCCCCACCAGCACGCAGGACACGCGCCAGGCACTCTGCAACGCGATCCCCCGTCCCGGCACGGAGCCACCGGCGCTGCGTCCGAATTCCCTCGGACAAAACGGACCTCGGGGGCGTCGGCCACACAGCCCGCCCTGCCAGTGCGCCCAGCAGACTCTGAGGACCACCCCCACAGGCGCAGAGACCGCTCTCCGGTGCCGGTGATCCTCCCCGAGGCCTCGCGGGAGCTCAGCCGGGAGCTGATCACCGCAGGGATCGCACAGCACAGGCGGGAGTCGTCGTTGGTGTCGCCGCGTGATCGATCGCAAGCAGAGGGCACCGGCGACACCACCGCTGGGCCCTCGCGGCCTCTCGTGGGGCCCCCAGATGCCGGGGCAAGACATCTCAGAGGGCGACGTCGCTCACTCAGCCGCGCCGTCCACGGCAGCGCAGCCGCTCGGCGCCGCGGTGACACGCGAAGACGGAACTGCACACGTCATGCCGCATACAAGCACTTGCGCGCGCCCCCCGTCCCCCTCGCCCACCACGGGCGCCACGTCATGGTCCATTCCACGAAATCCGTGACGTTTCCGGATTGGGGAAGCACAAAATCGCCGCGCGGATATTGTGCGGGTGTTGCGTTTTTTCATTCCCGAACAGCTAAGCCGCTGCACAGCCGGCACAGCAGACAAGAGAGCACCAGGCGCAGGGCCCGCTGATGGAGTACCACACAGACGACCTGCGGCGCAAGGAGAGGGCGCTGGAGCGGGCACGGGCGGAGGAGCTGCTGCGGGCGGGGAGCCACGGCGTGCTGAGCATGCAGGCCGAGACGGGCCGCGGGGCCTACGGCGTGCCGCTCAACTACGTGTGGGACGGCCAGCAGACGCTCTTCCTCCACTGCGCCCGCGCCGAGGGCCGCAAGCTCCGCTGCATCAGGGCCTGCCCCGACGTCTCCTTCTGCGTCATCGCCTCGGCCACCGTCCTGCCCAACAAGGCGCGTTCTCAATTGCTTTCTGCTCCGCTCTCGTGTTGTGTACTTTGTTTCCGGGCATTTGTGCGGTCCGCTTTTGCTCGTTCTGCTGCGCTGACGGCCGCCGGCGACCCGCGAGCAGTTCACGACGCAGTACGAGAGCATCGTGCTGGCGTGCGAGGCGCACGTGGTGGAGGACGAGGGCGAGAAGCGCAGGGCACTGAGCATGATCGTGGACAAGTTCTCCGCCGACTTCAAGGCCCAGGGCGAGAAGATGATCGCCGGCGTCGCGGCGCGTACTGACGTCATCAGGCTCGACGTCAAGCAGTGGTGCGGCAAGGCCAACAAGGGCATGTGAGATGAGGCGCGTCGTAGCCCGCGCCGCGCTGCCCCCCAGTGAAGCTCAGTGAGTTCTCTGAAGAAGACGCACGTGCCACATTGACGTTGGCTTAAATTATCCATCGATGGATGAGCGGGCCATCAAACAGGGTCTTCAAAGGGACACGCACGCCCGATAATACATAATGGAGGACCCTACACCCAACTGACTGCGACTCTGGCATGCGTTGTCCTGGCAATTTCTTTCCTCCAGGCTCCGAGCTATGCGGATGCTGTCTTCAAATGGAAACCGAATACGTCTGTGAACAGGACAGAACTGAACGCTGCAGAGCTTCATTTGTCTATGTGCATTGCCTGCGCAGCTCTCACATAGTCTCACGGCCATCTCAGGCGGCGTAGTCCACCGTGCAGCTCCCGATGCCGTACCTGTGAGGTCACCATCGTCAGGCTCACCACGCAGGGAGCTCCTCGAGATGGGAGAGGGAGGGGCGCACGTCTTGAAGGACCCGGTGGCCGGGTAGCGGGCGCTGCCAAAGAGGAAGTAGTACGACTTGCACGCGTCGCTGCTCCCATACGCCGTCTTGGCCGACATGTACGTCGCCGACCCGCCCGAGCCCGCGTACAGAGTCAGGGGGACACGGGCGCCGTCGACCACGACGACAGGGGCCGACGTAGGGGCAGCGGTCGACGCCCAGCTGGCGACAAAGTAGAACTTGCCGCGGTTGGCGTAGTCGGTCACGTGGGCTCCGCTGGCGACCTGCATCTGGGCAGCGGGGTAGGGACTGGCGGTGCTGCTCATGTCGCACGTCGACGCCAGCGACTGGCCGCTGATGACGACGCCGCAGCCGACCTCTCCTCCGATCTTCATGATGTTCTGCAATCGAAAATGAAGTCAACATTCCAGTGTTGCCATCCCATCCACAAACTCATCGTTACATTTAACGAGGGGTTGGGCCGAAAGAGGGTTGTTCACCCTCTCTTCCACACACAGCACAGAAGGGAGGCACATTAGCTCGTATGCTCAATCATCAATTTATCTAATTGAAATGTGTAGAGAACAGAAAACACTAAACAGCGGGGGGGGGGGGGGAATTAGGTGCAAACAAGCGGACCTGCCGGTGGCCGGCGCTGCCGTCGGTGACGCAGCCGTTGAGGGTGTAGACGTAGCCCGAGGAGGAGGACCACGACATGCCGCTCCAGCCGTCGCAGACCCACGCGGCGACGCTCCACGCGGGCCAGTGCATCGCGTCGAAGCCGCTGAAGCCCAGCGGGGCGTAGATCTCGCCGTAGGTCCCCCTCGGCGTGTAGAACCTCTGGATGCGCGCCCCCATGCTGGTGCCGTTGCAGTCGTTGTGCGCGCCGTTCTTGAAGCAGCTGGCGACGAGGTCTGCCGAGTGCGCCCGCGCTGCCCTGTTGAGGTTGAGGTTCCACGCGATGGGCCTCGCCGCGGGCATCGTGGCCCCGTCGAACACCTTGTTCGCGCTCGTGTCCCCCGCTGTGCCGGGCGCGAGGCGCGTTGGATGGCCGTTGCGGCGACCGAGGGGGCCGTTGCGCAGTCGAGAGTGGTGGGAGCGACGTGCATTTGATGAGCGGGGCGATGAAGTCGGTCGAGTACTTCTTCTGGGCGGTGCGCACGACGTTGTACCACGCCAGCGTCGCCCGCTCGTGGTACGAGGCAAAGGCAGCGCCAGCGGGGCCGCTGGGGACGCCGTAGGCAGGGAACCCGCTGAACGGCACCTCGTACGCTGCCGTTTGGGCAGAAGGAGCGCCCAACCGAAATGGCCGCTGAGGTCAGTTGAAGAGCGGGGCGCTCGCATTCGCAGGGACAGCGCACGTGCGAGGGCCACGGCGGCGGCGGCGCAGAGAGCGAGCAGGGCAGCGATGTTACGCATGTGGCTGGGCAGGTGGCGGGGCAGAGGCCTTTTGTGGTGGCTGGGGGCGATTGCTTTGTGAAGGTGCACTGCACCGGCAGAGAGAAATAAATGACCGTTGCCGTTGGGCCTCGGGTGCAGTCGCCGTCGGTGATCCCGTACAAGATTCGAGCGTGACGTCACAGCCAACCGAAGAACCTGGGCCACGATCCCCGGGGGTATCTCCTTCCTCGTGCGGATCCCCACCACCGAAGAGGGTTTGCGTTCTCGAGTCCGGGGGCTGAAAAGACGTCTTCCATACATTTCTCTGCCTTTGCGTTCACGGACTCGGGTGCCGTGTCTGCACCCACAGCCTGCCAGACCGCGGCTCGCAGACATGTCGGGGGGAATCCAGACGGCAGAAGAACATGGGGCACGTCGCACGTCGTGGCCACGGCGCAGCATCAACGCCTGGCCCTGCGTGCGATGCGAGTCCCTCTGGTGCCCGCGAGCATGTGCTCCGGCCAAGTGGGCATCCTGAACGCCATAAATCAATTTTGTTAGTGGACCTGTCTTATACAGTATGAGAGGTGGTGGTAATGGGAACATCCGTACGGAGATCCGATCCTCGTTTTCGAGGAACGTTCCTCGTAACACAGACACAATCGATATCTAGGCCGAAAATAGCGTAGGGACAGTGACAAAAAACAGGAACAAGTAAAAGGAAATGAGCGGGGCCAAGCTCAGAACGAACGGTCCAACCGGCGCCCGGCCCTTCGCGTACCTGATGGAGTACGACACTGTCTCTGCCGACGCCACTGCGCGGGCGATCGCTGCCCTGCGGCAGGCCTCCGACGCGGTTGTGGGCCCCGAGTCCCCGCGCAGAGGCACCGCTGTCTACTGCTTCGCTCGCCCGCTGGCCACCCGCGGCTGCGAGTCCGGCGAGCGTCTCCACTTCACCGAGGTCTTCGCTGACTCTGCCGCGTGGTCCGAGGCGCTGCCCGAGCCCGCCGTCGACGCCGCTGTAACGCTCTACACGGACCTCAGCGTCGTCGGAGCTCTCCTGGGCGGCGCCGTCGGTGTCGACGCGGACGACGACTGCAGCGTGGCTGGAGTGAACACGGTGTGCCGCGCACGCATGGAGGAGGTCCTCTCGGGGTCGCTCCTCCTGCCAGACGCGCTCCGAGCCTGCAGGCCTCCTCCGCGGGCCAAGGGCATCGTCCTTGAGATCAGGGCAGAGCCCCTCGCAGGCTCGAAGTCGAAGGCACGCCCTCTGTGCTTCGTGGGAAGCAGCCCGCCTCGTACGCCATATAACGCTCTTACAACTCCAATGCGTGCAGCTGAGAGAGTACTTTGAGGCAGCAACCCGGTCGCTGCTGAGCTGTGCGTGCCCGGTCGTCTCGGCGTTCACCACAGGGCCCTGGTGGCGCCAGCGCCGCTCGCCCCCACTCCACATGAAGGGCGCCGCGTCCTGCGCGCCGCCCTATAAGATACGCGACCAGGAGCCCAGCCCCGAGTTCACCGACGACGCCCTGACGCTGCACGTGGTCTCCGCGTCCTCAGAGGGCCTCGCGGACCTGCTCTCGGGCTCTCTGCGCGCTGCAGCCGAGGCCTCGGCAAAGTGGCGCGTGCTCCTTGCCGCGGAGGACTGGGACGACGCGGGCGTGTCCGCTCTGTGCGCTGTGCTGGGCGGCGAGCAGATCGAGCGGCTCGAGGTCTGCGCCGGGTACGTCTTGCACCCGGCCTACACCTCCTGTTCCCCGCCACAGCCGCCGCAGCTCCCCGGCAAGAGGCCCAAGCAGCCCGCACCGCAGCCCGCGAAGGAGGGCGCGCCGTTTGAGATCCGCAGGCACCCGGTCACCGGCGCGGCAGAGGCGTACTCGTTCAGCACGCTCGCGCAGCCCGGCGCCAAGCGCGGCGGGTGCGTGCCGCTGCTGGCCGTCGTGCGCAGCGTCTGCAACGTGAGCCCCCGGGACAGCGAGGTCGCGGCCGGCATGCTCTTCGGCCAGCTCGCTCGGCTGCGGGCGCTGCAGTCGGACGCGGCCACGCTGGCCGGCTCGCTCGAGAGCGACGTCGCGGCCGACGACGTGCTCGCGGACCGCCTCTCGCGGTTCCTCGACACGCTCTCGGGCCTCGGGTACCCGCTGGCCGAGCGAGCGGCAGTCGAGTTCCGCGGGCTCGACCAGCTCATCGAGAGCCTCGAGGCCGAGTACGCGGCTGTCGTCGAGGGCGGGCGGGCGGCGGCTGCGGCCTGGGCCGGCGTCCAGTCGCGCGGGGCCGGGGGCCTCGTGGGCAACAGCAGCCCTGTCGAGTACATGGCGCTGCAGGAGGTGTACCCGCTGGGCCGGCTGGTGGTCTCGCGCGGCGTGGGCATGCTCAGCGGCGCGCTGGTGGGCCTGCGCGTGGCGGACGCGCACTACGAGCCCACGCGGTCGCTCTTTGGCGCGCGCAAGTTCAGCTTCCGCCTGCGGCTCGAGACGCTCGTTGCCCTCGGCGGCGGCGGCTACCTGTCGGTCTCGTGGGAGGAGGCCTTCGAGGAGTGGGCCGGGACCCGCGACGTGAGCTCGCTGCGCTTCGTGCCGGTCCCGGGGGCCCCGGACGCGGAGCTGCTCCTGCGCGCCCAGTCGCTCTCGCTGCTCGGTGCCGACGCCGCGCACTTCCACCACCGCGCCGGCTGCTTCTTCCCCCACGGCCGCCCGGGCTCCTCTGCGGGCCTCGGCGGCGCCTCCTCGGCGCACAGGCGCGCGGCACCAGGCAGCGTCGTGCTGGACCCGCGCCGCGGCCTCGAGCTCGGGCACGCGCCCGCGTTCGCTGTGGACGAGGCCGGGATGGCCATCGCCTCGGCGTTCCGCGCGTACCGCACGGTGCAGCAGAGCGCCACCGAGGGCGAGAGCGACAGGGCGCGCCAGGAGCGCCTGCGCGCCGCGGGCCTGCGGGTCTTCTCGTGGCCGCAGCCCCGGCGGGTGCCCGACGAGATGGCAGCGGTCTGCTGGCCGGCAGTCGCGTGCTTCTCGCTGACCACGAAGACCTGGGGCCACGTGCTCGTCGATGGCATCGAGCCCGTGCGCCAGTCCCGCGTCCCCTGGGACGCGCTGGTGCTCCCCGCGGAGACCAAGGAGGTCCTGCTCGCGACCGCGGCCTCGGCGCTGCTCGGTGGCGCAATCGGGGCGGCTGCGCCCCGCTCGGAGCTGCCAGAGGAGCTCAGCGCGCCGGCGCGGTACACGTACAGGGACGTCATCGACAGCAAGGGCACGGGCATGCTCTTCCTGCTCCTGGGCCCGCCCGGCACGGGCAAGACGCTCAGCGTGGAGGCGCTCGCGGCCTACTTTGGCCGGCCGCTCTACGCCATCAGCTTCGCGGAGCTCGGGAAGAGCGTGGCCGAGCTCGAGGAGCGCCTGACAGACGTGCTCTCGCTGGCGTCGCACTGGGGCGCGCTGGTCCTGCTGGACGAGGGCGACGCGCTCATCGAGCACCGCAAGCCCGGGGAGCTCCAGATCAACAGCATGACGGGCGTCCTCCTGCGCCTGCTCGAGTCGTTCGAGGGCGCTCTCTTCATCACCTCGAACCGCGCGCACAACATCGACCCCGCTGCCATCTCGCGCGTCACGCTGGCCATCCGCTACGAGCGCCTGACCAGCACCAGCGTCCGCTCCGTCTGGAGGTCCACCCTCGTGCGCGTACTGGGCGACGAGGTGGTGGGGCCGCAGCAGCAGCGCAGGGGGTCGGTGGAGGCCGAGGCTCTTGTGGACTCCAAGTACGACTTGGACAAGCTCTCTGACTTTGGTGGGTCTGGCCGTGCTGTCGGCGCGGTCACCCGTATCGCCATCGCGCTTTCGAGGCAGCGTCGTGCCGAGCTCACGCAGCAGGTCTTGGAGGACGCGCTAAAGATATGGAAGTCCTTCAATGACCTCTGTGCCATCGAGTCGTGGGAGTAGCGTGAGCGGCCATCAAGTGAGACGCCAGAAGAGGGCTGCTGAGGGACAATAATGTAATTGTATGGCACTGGTTGTTCTCTCTGCAGCGTGTGGTCCATCGTGCTCCCCGTTGCCATCTTCACGCATCAGCAGCCAGGCGAGCGATGTCGAAAACAAGATCCTACTCATGGACCCTCCTCCTGGCCCTTGACCTCCGTTGCTCCCAATCTTTCTGAGTATGAACAACTGCAGAGTTCAGGGTGATTGAGCATCTCTAAAAGAGGTCTCGCGCCTGCACAAGTTTAAGGCTTACACTGCAGAGGCACAGCCGACAGCGGATCAAGAAGGACTATTCAGAAAATAGCGCGTTTGTTTAATTTATCTTTGAGGGATTTCTCGTAACACTTGATTTTTTCGTCAAACATCGCGGCACAAGAGAACAAAACAAATGTCCTAGGACAGCAGGCTCCCCCTTGGTTCCGGGGAGGCCAGTCCCAGACCCAACACCTGCTCCGCTCTCGCCGTCGCCACCTCGGCCTCCGGGGCGGCGCCGCATTTCGGTAAGCTACTCTGCGCTGCCGCCAAAGAAACCAGCGAAGGGGGAAAAGTTCTTCGGCTGATTCAATTGTCGCTGTCACGTCATTCACGAGAGAATCTTTGAGATAATATTCTGCGAGTACATCCCATTAATAGGGCCAGCGATGGAATTCAAGTCCAACATGGTGTGTCTCTTAGCCCTTTACACCACTAATATTCGCAACTAGGGGGGTGACGCCGAAAACGTGCCAGACGAGGACCTGCTGCCGGCCCCTCGTGGTTTGTTTGCTCACGCTCTTTCTATTCTCACTGGTTTGCACAATTGCAGAGCCCGACCCCAGGAGGATCGAGCAGCTGCAGTCCGAGGTCACTCGCCTCCACGCCCTCCTCAGGGAGTCCGAGGCCGCAAAGGCACTGGCGCAGGCACAGGTCAGGGCTGCCGAGGCCAGGGTTGCCGAGGCCGAGGCCAGGGCTTTGGCCGAGGTGAAGGCCACGGTTGACAAGGCCACCAACACCTGAGCACCTGGGGCACTCCGGCACCAAGGGCAAGAAATAGCACTGCCCGTTGTGTGGCTCCCGTCTTGTGAGGATACAATTGATGGATCCTGCCCACTGGGTGCGTCAATGCATCCATCCATAGCCACCACCTCCGTCAGACTACAAAGCCCAGTAGAGCGCTCTTGTTCCCACTTGGTCGGAGCCCCTCTTGTTCGCCGCCCCCTCAGATGCCCACTCGGTACGGCGTCCTCCTCGGCGTGGGCCCGCGCCCCGGCGTGGCGATCTTGCTCATCCTGCGCCAGGGCAACGCGTTAGGGTTGTTGGGGCACAGGCAGAGGGCGGAGGGGGGGAGAGAGCGAAGAGCACGCACGACTGGGCGCTGCGGAACTTGAGGAGCTCTTCCTGCTCGCGCTTGGCCTGGTCGTCGGCGACGGCCTGCTCCATCTCGTGCTCCATGCGCTCGCCCATCTCGCGCTCGCGCTGCCTGCGCTCCATGCGCTGCTGGAAGCCCTCGCGGACCGAGAAGAACATGGGGGCGAGCTCTGCGAGCCACTGGGGCTCGACGGCGGTGACGCACTGCATGTACTCGCGCTGGGTGAGGACGAGCTCGTGGTAGACGAGGTAGTCGGGCGTGATGCCGAGGCCGTAGAGGGCGCTGGTGGGGTGCAGGCAGCAGGGCACGGCCGTGTGCATGTTGACGTACTCGCCGAGGCCCTTGAGCCGCGCGGCGTTGACAAAGTAGGCCGAGGCGATGACCTTGCGCACGCAGTCCCAGTTGGTCCCGCAGCTGTCGACGGCCATGCGCGCCTGGCGCATGATGTCGACGAGCTGCGTGCGGATCTCGCGCACGCGGCGCATGGCCTTGGCGTTGATAAAGTGCTCGGCGCACCAGTCGGCCCGGAACTGGTTCTGCTTCCACATCTGGAAGACGTTGAGCAGCGTCAGGTGGTCGCTCTCGGGCACGAAGAACTTCTCGCGGGCCGCGTCGCTCTCCTCCTGGCGCTCGCGCGGCCTGTGGAAGACCGGCGGCACGCTGAGCATCGAGACGACCGTCAGGATCTCCTGGGCGCAGTGGCACTCGTCGGCGTAGATGAGCATCTTGCTCAGCGGCGGGTCCAGCGGGAACTCGACCATGCGGCGCCCCAGCTGCGTGAGGCGCCCGCTGCTGTCCAGCGCCCCGAGGGCCCAGAGGTGGAACATCGACTTGACGAGGTTCTCCTGCGGCGGCGGGTCCATGAACTCGAACTCGAGCAGGTCCTCGACGCCCAGCGACTTGAGCAGCAGCACCGTGTTGCTCAGGTTCGTCCGCTGGATCTCGGGCACGTTGGCGTCGAGCATCTCGTGCTTGAACGCGCCCTCGGTGTAGAGGCGGTAGCACTGCCCGGGCCCCGTCCGCCCCGCGCGGCCCGTGCGCTGCACGGCGTTCTGGCGGCTGATGGGGAAGACCTGCAGCGCGTCCATGCCGACCTTGGGGTTGTAGACCTTCATCTTGCAGTAGCCGCTGTCGATCACGTAGAGGATGCCGTCCACCGTCAGGCTCGTCTCGGCGATGTTGGTCGACACGATGCACTTGCGCGTCCCGGGCGGCGCGCGGTCGAAGATCTTGGCCTGCAGCTCCGACGGCATCTGCGAGAAGATCGGCAGCACCAGCAGCGGCGCCGCGCCCTCGATCTGCGCCGCCCGCTCCTCCAGCACCTCGCAGGCGCACTCGATGTCCTCCTGCCCCGTCATGAACACCAGGATGTCCCCCACCCCGCGCGTCACGTGTATCGTCAGCACCTGTGTGTGGCAGCAGCAGCAGCCCCTCGTCAGTGTCACACTCCACAACGCACAGAGCTGCCCACACAGTACAGCCCCTCCTGCCCTCGCCCAGGAACAGCTCGCAGCGTTCAAGATGAAATAAATGCAAGCGCAGCTCCACAGGAGCACACGCAGCGGCCCACAGGGACAACAACGGCAGCAGCAACAGCAATGTGCACTCGGGCCCAGAGCAGCTCCACGGTCTCCAGCAGCAGCAGCAAAGACCCGCCGGGGCCCAAGAGCAGCCCAGCTGGCGGGCGCAGGGCCCAGCGCAGGGCCGGCAGCGGTGACCAGGGCAGAGCAGAGCAGGGAGTGTAGGCAGAAAGGGGCACAGAGGGGGAGCACCTGCTTGACGGCGGCGTCGACGTAGTCCTGGCAGGGGGCCTTGCTGAACATCACGTCGACGGGGAACGTGCGGCCGGGGATCTTGAAGACGGGGACGGCGCCGAAGAAGCGGCTGAACTTGTCGGCGTCCATCGTGGCGCTCGTGACGATGAGCTTCATGTCGGTGCGGCCGGCGACGACCTTCTTGAGGATGCCGAAGAGCACGTCCGTGTGCAGCGAGCGCTCGTGGGCCTCGTCCATGATCACCGCGGCGTAGTTGAGCAGCAGCGGGTCCTTGAGGCTCTCGCGCAGCAGCACGCCGTCGGTCATGTACTTGATCCGCGTGCTCTCGCTCGTGCAGTCCTCAAAGCGGATCGCGTACCTGCAGAGCCACAAGAGCGTCAGCGCAGGGCCACGCCAGCGCAGCCTGCAGGGAGCGACGGCTCCACGGGCCTCTGCAGCAGCAAACCTCCACAACACAACGCCTCTCCCGCTCCGAGACAACCCGGCAGCAAACGAGAGCCGCCAGAGCGCCCACGAGACGACCACGGGGACAAAACACAGAGGACCCGAGAACAGAGACAGGGCGAGACCACACCAGCAAGCACGGACGCACACGCAGCCAAAGCAAGCAGACGACAGCAGACACAGGAGGGAGGGCCACACGCAGCACAGCAGCAAGGAGAGCAGGGGCAGGGGAGAGCCAGAGGGAAGAGAGCGCACCCGACGAGGCCGCCGAGGGAGACGCCCATCTCGTCGCTGACGCGCTTGGCGACGCTCATGGCGGCGACGCGGCGGGGCTGCGTGCAGCCGATGACGCCGTTGGCGGTGAGGCCGGCCTCGTGGAGGTACTGCGTCAGCTGCGTGGTCTTGCCGCTGCCCGTCTCGCCGACGATGACGACGACCTGGTTGTCGCAGACGACCTGCAGCAGGTCGCGCCGGGCCTGGAAGATGGGCAGCAGCCTGCGCTGCTCCCAGACAGTGTTGCTGCGCGCGAACTCGCTGACCGCCTCGGTCTTCTTGGCCGCGAAGCCGCCGAACGAGTTGCTGGCCTCCTCGGCCTCTGCGCCGCCCTGCGCGTCCTGCGCCTCGGCCTTGATGCCCAGCAGCTGCCCCATGCGCGAGTTGGCCACGTCGGTCCGCGCGCGGGCGCCCTTCTCGCGCTCGCGGCGCTCGCGGCGCTCGCGGACGAGGAGGCTGCCGGCGCGGGCGATCTGCGCGAGGTCCGACGTGGGGTCGCGGACGGGCAGCACGGGGTCCTGCAGCCGCGTGAAGACGACGCGGCCGTCGAGGAACGGCGGCTGCGCGGCGTGGACGAGCAGGTGCACGCGCAGCTCCGACTCGTCGGCGAACTCGGTGGCCACGCGCGTCTCGCGGACGACGCCCGAGAGCTTCATCTGCGCCTCCTCCCACTTGGCGTTGTCCTCGTTGGCCCGCGCACGGCGCGCGCTCAGCCGCTGGACCTGCCGCCGCGTGAGCTCCGCGTCGGCCGCGCTGCCCTCGGGCGCCGCGCGCTCCCAGCCCGACGTCTCCGACTCGAACTTCTCCACGTCGACGGCGCCGTCCTCGTCCATCTCGTAGAAGTCCCTGTCGAACCGCCGCTCCGCCTCGGCCTCCTCCTCCTCCCGCTTCACCCGCGCCCCCTCGGCCCCCTCCTCCCCCTCCTCCTGCTTCACCGCCGCTGCCGCCGCCGCTGCTGCCCCCTCGGCCTGCGGCCACGCGTCGGCCGACGGCGGCGGCGGCGTCGTGGCGGGCGTGATGCTGCCGGGGTTCCCTCTGCGGGGCATCCGGATCAGCACGCCCCCCGAGCGCGACGGCGCCTCCCAGCCGGGCGGACGGCTGCCACTCCCGCTGCCGCTGCCGCTGCCGCCGCTCGCCCAGGCGCCGCCGGCGCTGGCGCTGCGCTGCGTGTGGGCCAGGCGGCGCTCGCGCTCGGCCTCGCGGCGCCTGCGCACGAGGTCCTCGTCGACACCGCCGCTGTGCGACGGCGTCTCGGCCCTGCGGTCCCTGTACCTCCGCTCCCCCGACCCCGCAGACCCCGCAGCCGCCGCCGCTGATGACGTGGACGACGACGACGACGAGCCGCTGCGGTGGTAGTCACGCTCGCGGTCGCGGTCGCGGTCGTGGCTGCTGTGGCTGCGGCTGTGCTCGCGGTCGCCACGGTCGCCGCGGTCGCCGCTGCGGGGCGGCGGCGGTGACGTGTCGCCGCTGGCGTCGCTGGCGTGGCGTGGGCGGTGGCGGTCGGGCTCGGGGGAGGCGTCGTCGCGCTCCTGCTGGCGCGAGGCGGCGAGCTCCTCAGCGAGGCGCTTTAGGCCGAGCTTGCCCTCGCCTCCCCGCTGGTGCGGCAGCTCAGGCATCCGGAACGTGAACTGCAACGCAAGCGCGACACGTCATCAGATTCCCCTGGCCATATCCAGATATGCGCGCAGGCGTCATCGCAGGCAATGGGCTGGTCGCGGCAGCGGGGAGGGCCGTCACGTCACCAGCGACGTCAACGCAGGCAAACGAGGGGTGGGTGGATATCCACGGTATCTTCTTCGCACCTCTGCGTCCTTGCGGCGGTAGAGCCCGCCGCGCGACTCTGTGTCGGGCTCGAGGCGCCCCGAGGCCACAAAGGGCAGCGGCATGTCGCCCTGGCCGCCCCCCAGCGCCGCCGCGTGCAGGTCGATCAGCGCCTTCTCGTCCTTGAACCCGAACTGCGCCATCTCTGCAGCCCCGCGCAGCGCGAATCAGTTGAGACCCGAATTCGCAATTCAATTGAGATTCAATTCAGATTCAATCTCGCAACTGCGCTGGAAGGCGGGGAAGTCGGCGGCGGCGGCCCGGGCCTCGGAGATGATGGTGCGGGCCAGGGTCGTGCTCTCGGGGGTGCCCAGCGCCTTGGCTGCCATGCGCGCCACATCGCCGAGCTTCGTGTCCGCCATGGCGCGCGCTGAGTGAGTGCGAATGTTCCGCAAGATACCGTCAGATATTCCAGAGATTCTTTAAAGAATCTGGCTGAAATATCATCCAGATTCACCGATATCTTCTGCTATTTCCGCGCCAGAACCAGCCAGCAGCGAGCGATGCGCGTGAGGCCTCTAGCGCTGAAAGACGTGAGCCCCCCGAGCCCGCCCACCACGATTACGGCTGACACCGCCCTGCCCCGCGGAAACCGAACGGCCCCGCAGCTGGCGGTGCCCGACAGCGCGCGGCAGAAGGAGCCCAAGTCGGCGCGCACTGCCCGGGGCGCCGCTCCGCTCTCCGCCCGCTTCGCCCCCGAGCCCACGCCCCGGGCAGCTCCCGCCCGCGCCCTGCGCACGCCCCGGGACCACCAGACGCCGCGCGGGCCCGCCGTGCCTGCGCCGTGCGTGTCTGCCGCGGAGCTCATCGAGCAGTTCATGCCCGTGCGGACATCCGCGGCCCCCGAGCCCGCAGCGGCCCCGCGCAGGACGGTACCGCCCCGGGAGGGCCCCAGCGCCTGTGCCTGACGCTGCGCGGACACCAGGCAGAGGCGGCGCGGGCGGTGGAGGCCGCGCTGGGCGGGGCGTTCGACTGGGCGTCGGTCTCGCGGCTCGTGGACGCCGTCCGCGGGTCGCAGCGCGAGCTCGACGCCTCCCCGTACGCCGCCGCCGCCGCAGGCACCGACGGCGACGTCCCCGAGCGCAGCGCCGGCAGCGCAGCGGGCGCGGAGGACGAGATGCGGGTGTCGGAGCTCTCGACGCGGCTCGACGCGGTCGCGAGACACGTGTGGGACGAGCAGCTCGCCTCCGAGGCCGCTGCTGCCCGCACGCCGCAGGCGCCCAAGCAGCCCAAGTCCCCGAGGCTCAGGTGCGAGCGCCTTGGGCCCGCGGGAGCGCAACCGACGGTCCGCGTGCAGCGGGAGTCTGCGGAAGAAGGTCGGGGCGCAGAGGGACGGCAGCGCGGCGGCAGCGCAGCTCGCGATGTTCCGCCCGCCGGCGCTGGCGGGCTCGCAGGCGCCCGCGGGGACCGTCGTCACGCGCGGCGGCGGTGGCGCGGCTGCGGCAGCGGCGCTGGGGTCTGCGCTGCCGCAGCCGTACGGGGGCTGGGACGCCGCGCGGCTGCCCGCGACGTTCCAGGTCGCCTTCGCCCGCACGTACCACTCGCGCAAGCCCGCGGACGCGCCTGCCGGGCGTAGCGCGGTAGCGGCGGACGCGGGCGACGGCGCTGCGGGGCGGGCGGGCACTTGCGGTGAGCCCGCGGGCCTCGAGGCTGCACGGACTTCGGCGGGGGCCAACGCGGGCAGCTCGAGACGACGGCTTCCCGCGCGGATCCACGTGCGCGTCCTCCTATCCTCTCCTCTCTCTCCTCTGCCACCCGCTCCTGTGGCCGGCCCGCTGCAGCTGCCCCCGCCCCCTCGCTGTAGGCTCGCGAGAAAGTGTAGGGAAGCAGATCAATTGGTTGCGGGGTATTACACGCTCTCTCCTCTGCCAATTGAGGCACTCGCGGTGCGTGGGTGCTCGAGCTGTGGTACGCGGCTCGCTCTGTCTGATCGGCGAGGTGGAGTGCACACTATCAATTGATTTGGGGTGTATTCGCGCCTTTGTCAGCCTGCTTTATTTGTGAAGAGCAGACCAGAGCTGACGGGGCGCAGAGGCCACGCACCCACTCCGCTGACGTGGCGCACACCGCAGGAGAAGCCCGCGCACATCGCGCGCGCGTGGGCGCAGCTGCAGGACGAGGCCGCGCGGCGTCTCCGAGAGCAGGCGAGGCAGCGCGAGCGCGAGGAGCAGCGCAGGCGCGAGGCGCTGCGCAGGGCCGCGCTCCAGCGGGCGGCCGCGCAGGCGGAGCTCGCGGCGGCGATGCGCGGGCACGGAGACGCACGGGGGCCCGCGGGGCCGTCGCCGCTGCGTGCGGAGGAGCTCGTGGGGTCGGTCGTGCAGCGCACGGGGGCGGCGCTGGGGCCCGTCGCAGCGCCCGCGGTGGCCCCGCCGTCGCCGCCGGCGCCGCTGGGCGTCTCCGTGAGGTGCGCGGGGGGCGCGGGGGCGTCTGCGAGGGCTCACGGGGGAGGGCAGGACGGTGGCGGAGCAGTCGATGCAGACGCTGCCCGAGACGCGGGACGTCGCGGTGGCCACGGCGCCCAGGAGAGAGCCGCGCAGACGGCAGAAGACGCCCACGCCGCCGCCGGACGAGGACGAGGGCGAGGGCGACGCTGGCGGCGGCGTGGACGATCAGCTCGGGGCTCTGGACGACCTCGACGGTCTGCTCGACGACGCGGGCCCCGCGGAGCCGCAGGAGCAGCCGCAGCAGCGCCGGCAGGACGCGAAAGGCGGCGGGGGCGCACAGCGGGCGGAGCGGACCAGCGCGGCGACGTCGACGGCAACGGCGGAGCAGGGGACGGGGACAGAGGACCTGGAGCGGGCGGACCTCGGCGGGATGTCGCAGCAGTTCCTCTCGGTCGTCGGTGCGCAGCGCAGAGGGGACCGCACAGCCGGCGGACTCACAGCGGCGGCAACGCAACGCGCAGAGCACCCGGACAGCGCGAGGCCGCGGGACGAGCGCGGCGCCGGGGACGAGCAGCCGCTGCCCTCCATCACGCTCAGCGTGCCCGCGAGACCCGCGGCGCCGCAGGCGTCTGTCGACGTGAGCAGCGGGCGGGCAGCGCAGACCCGCATGGCCCGCGCGGACTCACACGGGGGGCGTCGGCACTCTGCAGGAGCTGGCGCAGCGGGCGATGGAGGACAAGCTCATGCAGTGGCTGCGCGACAGCGTCCTCGCGCGCATGGTCGCGACGCACGTGGCGCCGCAGCCGCAGGCGCAGCAGCCGCGGCCGCAGCAGCCCGAGACGGCGGCGGCGGCGCTGGGGAGGGCGCTGGGCCCGCGGGCGCTGCAGCTCGCGGTCGACGGCGGCGGCGACTGCGACGACGACACGCTGTACGAGGCGGCCAAGTCGGCCATCGTCGACGAGTTCGCGGCCCTGCTGCGCGAGCAGCGCCGCCAGGAGCCCCAGCGGGCGCCCGAGCCCCCGCAGGAGCCGCAGCCGCCCGCAGCGAGGCCGGCGAGCACGCGCCCCGCCGCCGTCCCCGCGGCCGCGGAGAGGAGGCGCCAGACGCCCGTGCCGCCGCCGGAGCCCTCGCCCTCGCCAGAGCCCGCGGAGGAGAAGGCGCCAGCGCCGCGGGGGCCCATAGCGCCCGCGCAGGTGCCGCCCAGGCCGCCGGCGGAGAGGAAGGCCGCAGCGCCAGCAGCGCCGGCGGCACCAGCGCCTGCGAGGTCGTGCGCCGAGGTCCCGAGCTTCAGGCAGCTGCTCGCGGAGGAGCTGCGGGCGCAGACGGCGGACGCGGAGGCCCGAAGAGCGCAGGCCGAAGGTGCGCACCTCCTCGCGAGCCCAGCGGACCATTCACGCGGGGCCGCAGAGCTGCGCAGGTCCGCTGCGCGTGGGAGCGCCGCTGTGCCCCCGCCGGCAGTGCTGTCGCCGCCACCCAAGAGGGCTCCCGCACCGCCATCGCCGTCGCCGTCGCCGTCGCCACCGCCTGCGCCCCCGCAGAAGCCGCAGCCAGAGGCCCCCGTGCGCGTTGTGGAGAAGCCCGTGGCGTCGTCGGATGTCGGCGTGCAGGCGGCAGCCCCCGCCGAGATGGGTGCGCATCGGACAGGCCACAAAGGGGCCCTGCCCGGCTAACGCACGCGGGCACACAGGGACGCAGACGTACGAGAACGTCGGCATTCAGACGTCGGGCGGCCACGAGGAGGACGGCAGGGGCGAGGGCGCGGACAAGGACCTCGACCTGGGGGGCCTCGAGGAGATGCTCGAGGACCAGGCGCCCCCGGCAGCCCCAGCGCCAGCGCCAGCAGCGCCGCCGCCAGAGCCCCCGGCGCAGCAGCAGCCCGAGACGCGTCCGCACGAGGACGAGGAGCTCGAGCTGCCGTCGTCGCTGGAGGAGACCGAGGGCGAGGGCAGCGGGGGCCGCAGCGAGGGGGAGGTGGAGGCGGCGCTGGGCTCGACAGAGGCGGGCATGACGACCGAGAGCACCGACGCCGAGCCCGCGAGCAGCACGCTGTCGTCGGCGGCCGAGTGGACGCTCTCCGAGGGCGAGGTCGACGTGGCCGACTACCTCGGCTTCCTCAGCGAGGGCGAGGTCCTCCTCAACAAGCGCCCCGTCGACCGTGCGGCCCAACTCCCCCAAATCAATTGATTCCGAGCCCGCGAACCCACTGACTCGGCTACTGCCCGCTCTGGGGGGCGACGTGCAGACTCGGTGCTGCTCGTGAGGCGCACGGGGACGATCGTGGCCCACGAGGCGTCGGCGTCGGCGTCGGCGCTGCGGAAGCGCAGGGACGAGGACGAGCTGGGCGAGCTGTCCGAGGGCGAGATACCCGAGCTGTCCGAGACTGTGCACAGCGACACATAGAGCCTGTCGGCCAGCCCCGTGCCTGCTGTCTCTGGGGAGGCTGCCTCTCGCCACGGGGAGTGGGAGCATGGGTCCTGCAATTGCCTCGGTCATTCGGGAATCTCGTAATTGTAAAACACACACAAAACTGCCCCACTGAAATGCAATCCGAAAAGCGAGGATGCACCGGTTCTGCGCGAGCCCAGCCCAGCAAAGCTTTGCTACCCGCCGCATCCCGCAAATTCACCCTATCGCAATGCAAGTCAGGCGAGGGAAGAAGAAAAGGGAGACTTCGGTGGATTTGGACCAACCACCAAGTCAGCCAGCATGTGACGCAGTCGCGGCAGCACGCCGAGTTTGTTCATGCAAGGGTTCGCTGAAAGCGCGCTCAAGAGGGCTCCCGCCGTCAGGTCTATGGCGCCGCCGCTCTTTGCGGTTTGGAGTGCTATCGGCCAAGTGCGAAAAAGCTCTTTAGCGCATCGGACGATCCCGCCAGGGAAAAGACGCGGAGCAAAAGCACACGGGCATTGCCGCGTCGCAATCAGCGTTTGCCGTGGCCCCGGGCCCTCGGCCGCCAGGAGGCTGGAGTCCCCGCCGGGCCGCAGGGGCCGAGAGAGCCGCGCCCCAACTCAGAAACCGGCACAAAAACCAACAAAAGAGCAGAAAAGGCAGAAATACGCGGAAGACCGGGAAAACGGAAACAGCAAAACGGGCCACGAAAGCGCGCGATCCCTCAGGGCAGCGCGGTGCCGGCAGGCTGGAGCTTGATGCCGCAGACGAGGTCTGTCTCTGGGTCGCGGAGCCAGCAGGCGGGGTCGATCTGGACACGGCCCAGCGGCCACCCCGGCATTTTCCCGATGTCGCGGAGCACAGCGCAGCTGCCGAGGTACGGGTGGGCCCTGGCCTCCTGGCCCAGCGTGGCCAGCGCTGCCCCACCGTCCCCGACAAGCACAGGCTCGTCCGTGTCGAGGACGAGGTCGTAGAGCGCGCTGCAGCCGACAAGCCGCGTGGGCGCCACTTCGCAGGCGGGAAACCAATTGTCTCCGGCCCCCGGGCCGCCCGCGCTGCTGGCGCCGGGCAGGAGCACTGGCTGCCACGGGGCGACGAGGGCACCACCCGGGAGGTCGCAGGCGAGGGTGGCTGCGCAGGGCAGCGGGCAGCGGACGACGCAGAGGACGTACGCGGGGCTCTGGGGCCCGCGAGTCGCCACGAGGTCTCCGCGACGCACGCAGCGCACGGGTTTGGCGGCCCCGTTGGCCAGGACGACGCGCGAGGACCCCGTCAGGCTGCCGGCGATGCAGTGCGGGCTGGGCAGCGTGCGTGTCGTGGGCGTGCGCGTGGACGAGGGCGAGGAGCCTGCGGATGGGGAGCCGTAGTTTTTGGGGGCGAGGGGAAGAGGGGGGCAGTGCGAGACCCCATCAGAGAACAGAGGGCAGCGATCCCCCGCCCCGTCGGGGAAAAGGAACAGCGCACACGTGGTCTGCATGGGCGTCGCCAGAGGATTGGCTGTTGTGGCACGTGGCACTTCTGGGCCGACGTGGCGAGGGTCAACGCTGATACCTCCCTTGTCGCACAGACCCGACAATCGACAATTGACACGGAGGAGCGATCCCTCGTCCCCCCAGGGCAGCTGCACATACGGGGGGTTGTCGGGTACGCCAGTCGACTGCTCACGACTGGGCCCTGGCAACAGGAGGGAGGGGGAGCTGCTCCAGAGCTCTCTGGTGCACAGCACCGCAAACGGGCGAAGCGCTCCCTCGGCATTCCTCGACTCTTTCCAACCGGCAATGCAGACGGCCGGCATTCCCACGCGCTCTCGGGGTCCACGCGGGCTCCCGCAAGAGGGAACCCACCGTGTACGTGTGCGCTTGGCGGCATCTGCTCCTTTCTGCAAGGCCAAACGAGGCAGCTGCATTCTGGTGCCCTATTCGAGCGCCATCGTCAACTGTTCTCTCCACCACGATTCCCCACACCACGGAGAGGGGTCTCCGGACGCACGCGCACACGCATGCCTCTGGCAGGCACTCACAGAGCACAAGCAGCTCCAGGAAATGCAGGAGTGGTTGTTGGGTCTCTGGAGCGACTCTACTGGAAGGCCTTGAAGCCCTTTGTAAGCACTCGCTCCACACTGTAGAGGGAGTGGAAGGTCACCTAAAGATCCGTGAGAGAGCGGAGCGATGGCCGATGAGCAGCACCCTCAGCGGGGCTCAGGCAGAGGCGATGGCATGCTTGGAATGCCTCGGGGTGGAGAGCCTTCCTGTGGGGTCGGCTCCTGTGCCGCCTCAAGCACAGCCCCGTTGCCATTGCTCCTCGGAGCCGCAGGATGGGGATGGGGATCCCGAGCGTCCTGGCGGTTGTGGAGGCCCCACGGTGCGTGGCGGGCGCACACAGCGACTCCGGAGACTGTGGGTGCCCGACATTTCCCGAACAGATCGCACAATTCGAGTTGCTGTGGAAATGCTCGCCGGGTGCCCGGAGCTCCGCTCGGCCCGCATTTCCCCTCCGCTGCATCTCCGCTGCCCCCTGCGCCACGCGCGAGCGAGGCTCGGCGGACGCAGCGGACGCTACGGACGCAGAGAGCGCAGCGGAGAGAGCAGCCGCACACGGAAAGCAACGGAAAACGGGCGCTGCTGCGGGACAAAAAGCGATCTCTCGGGCGCGGGGGGCACTACCCGATTTGGGCATCAGGGGCTCCGGCCCAGCAGGTCTGAGAGCACTTCCTTACGGTACGCTTCGCATAACGGGCG
The DNA here is from genome assembly GCA_902651635.1 of Mastigamoeba balamuthi. Taxonomy (NCBI): domain Eukaryota; phylum Evosea; order Mastigamoebida; family Mastigamoebidae; genus Mastigamoeba; species Mastigamoeba balamuthi. Next base: position 230,500 of record CACRSC010000030.1, read on the forward strand.
GCCTGCCAACGTCACGGCCCACCGCATATCCCCCAGGGCGCAGAGCCTCCACTTCTCTCCTCTGCACTGCACAGCCGCACACGCGTATGGCACACAGCTGCCGCTGGGCGGCCCTCGCGGCCCTCGCGGCCCTCTGCTCGCTGGCCGCCGCCTCTGAGCAGTTTTCGTCGGATCTCTGGGTCGCTGCGTCGGGTTCGGATTCCGGGGCCTGCGCGGCCCCTGAGACGCCCTGCGCCACGATCCCGTACGCCCTGGCCCAGGCGACGGCCGGGGCGACCAACACGACCGTCCACGTGGCGCTGGGGACGCTGCGCCTGCCCGCCAGCGTCGCAGTCGCCGTCGCCGAGAACGCGACGATCTCCGTCGTCGGCCAGGGCTCCCACGCCACCAGCCTCTCCAACGCCCTCTACCAGTCGACCCCCTCGACGTTCTTCGCCGTCTCCGGGGGCTCCGGGGGCGCCCGCTTCGTCCTGAGGTGCGCGGGGGACCGCGGACGCAGGGACTCAGATCGCCAAACTGATCGGGAAAATCGCACGGGCGCAGGGGCGTCACGCTGAGGGACACGTCGACGGCGTACTTCACGGCGGTGTCGTCGACCAACGTGGCGGTGGCGCTGGATGACGTGGCACAGCTCGTGCCCGGCGTCAGCCAGTACTACGCGTCGCACAAGCTCGTCAAGGTCGTCGCCAGCGTCGTCCTCCGCAACGAGCTCTCGTTCAGCTCCGTCCGGGCCGTCAGGCCGAGCGCCTGCGCCTCCTCGGCCACCTGCAGCTCCGAGGCCTACATCTTCGACCTGACCAACAACTACGCCCCCACGAGTGCGACTTCGGTTTTTTGATCCTCCGCGGAAAATGTCCGCGGACTTGCCAACGGCTCAACAATCTGCGAACAGCGCCCGCGGACGTGATGCGGGTCACCATCAGCGGGTCGTGGTTCTACGCGATCGCGGGCATGGGGTCTGTGGTGTCCTGCATGGGCTGCAGGCTCGCAATCAGCGACACGGTCTTCGAGGCCCTCTCAGCCCCCGCGATCTACTCGTACGGCACCGACCCCTACAGCGTGGCCTACAAGGGCCCCGCCTCGTTCCTCTCGCTGCGCAACGTCACGATGGCGTCGTTCCCGAGCACGTCTGCGCTGACGTGCACCAACACGGAGACGACGATCGCCGGTTGCGTCTTCGCGGGGCTGCACTACGACGGCACGTACAGGGGCCCGATGCTCACGTTCACGGGCGGCGCCCAGGCCACGTCCGCCGACGCCTACCGCCTCTTGCGCGTGAACATCACGTCGACGACGTTCGACCGCATCAGCGTGGGGGGCCCGTGCGTCAAGGCCACGTCGGCGGACCTCGTGCTCGACGGCGTCGCCTTCTCGAGGGTCACCGTCAGCCCGCAGTCGGGCTACGCGGGCGGGGGCGCCGTCTGGGCCTCCGTGAGCCGCGTGGCCGTGCGCAGGACGTCGTTTGTCGACTGCGTCGTGCGGCTCGTCGCGGCCAGCGGCCTGCAGGGCTCCGTGGGCGCCGCGCTGTTCTTCCAGAGCTCCACGACGCTGGCGCTGGCCCCCTCGTTCGCGACGCTGACGCTCGCCAACGTCACCGTCGTCCGCGGGTTCGCCGAGCGCGGCATCGTCGTCGCGTGCTCGGGCGCCAATGTGAGCGGCCTGCGCTCTGTCGCAGTGTCCAACGTGGGCTCCGCGTCGCTGCTCGTCGAGGCCAGCGACTGCCTCTGCGACGGCGGGCCCTGCGCGGGCGCCGTGCCCTGCGGGACGAGCTGCGCGCCCGAGGTGGCCGACTACTACGCGTCGCCGACGGGCGCGGGCAGCGCGTGCGGCCCCGCGACGCCCTGCGCGCTCGCTACGGCGCTCTCAGCGGCCACGACGGCGGCGGTGCCCGACAAGCGCGTGCACCTGGCAGCGGGCACGTACCGCCTGCCGCAGATGCCGGCGCTGACGTTCTTCGGGGCGCTGTACGTCGGCGCCACGGCGGGCGGGCGGGCAGTGCTCGACAACTCGGACCGCAGCGCCCGCATACTCGACCTCACCGGCACGCGGGCCAACGCGCGCGTGCGGCTCGAGTACATCGACGTCTACGACCCGCTCTCGAGCTCCGTCTACGCGCTCAGCGGCAGCCAGGTGGCCCTGACCGACACGGCGTTCGACTTGGTCGCCGTCGGCCAGCGCCCCTCGGCCCTCGTCGCCCACCCGCAGTTCCTGCGCTGGCAGACGTCGGCGCTGGACCTCCGCGGCACCACGAGCTCGGTGTCTGACGTCAGCATACTCGGGACGCAGTCGACGGGGCAGCTCTTCTCGTTCATCGCGGGCTCGGGACCCCCGGCGCTGCAGGTCCCCGTCGTCGCGCTGACCAACGTCACGATCGCGGGCATCTCGCTAGCGAGCAGCTCCAGCGTCGTCTACGCGGCCTACTGCGAGCTTCGCGTGCGCAACATGGCCGCGACGGGCAGCTCTCTGGGCAGCAGCGGCGCGCTGATCTACGTCACGGGCTCCTACGCCCGCGACGCGGCCGGCAACGCCTCGTACGGCAGGCTCGTGGCCTCCAACATCACCGCCGCGGGCCTCACGGCCGGCAGCGTCTTCAGCGCGTACGGGGCCGACGTCGACGTGCGCGGCGCGGTCGTCACGGAGTTCGCGGGCGGCGCGGTGTTCAGCCTGCAGGGCTTCAGCAGCGGCTACCCGGCGGGCCCGTCCGACATGGCCCTGGCGCTCGTCGACGGCCTCTACGTCAGCGTGCGCCAGGACCCCGCGGCGGCCAACCCCGTCGGCTGCGTGTACTCGCAGGGCGCGACGAACCTCGTGCTCACCAACGCGCTGCTCGTCGGCTGCCGCAGCGACAACGCGTACAACGGCGGCGCGCTCTCGGTCACCAACGGCCGCGCCTACGTCGCCAACACGACGTTCGTCAACGCGGGCACGCGGCTGGCCCTCTCCTATGCCGGCGGCAGCGCCTACGGCGGCGCCATCTGGTTCGCCACCGACAGGAGCTCCGCGCAGGCGGCCGGCGCACTCTACACGCTGGCCATAGGCCCCGGTGTCGCCATCAGGGGCAGCTACGCGCAGCAGGGCTCCGCCGTGGCCTGCCAGGCCGCCAGCATCGCCGGGCTGGGCTCGCTGGCCGTCGAGAACGTCGGCGACGCGTCGCTGCTGCTCTACCAGCCGCGCCAGTGCCTCTGCGACGGGGCCAACTGCTCGGGCGCGCTGCTGCGCTGCTCGGGGTGCACCAGCCCGCCGCTCAGCCTCTACGTCTCGCCCGTGGGCGCGGACAACGCCGCGTGCTCGCTGGCGCGGCCCTGCGCGTCGCTGTCGTGGGCCCTCAACGTCTCGGCCGCGACGAGCGTCTGGGAGAAGCGCGTGTTCCTGCTGCCCGGGCTGCACGAGCCGCTGCTGGTCCACAGGCACCTGTTCTACGGCAGGCTCTCCGTCGTCGGCGCGGGGCAGAACGCCACGGTCCTGAGCAACAGGCGGCACGCGGGCGGCGCCTACCAGTTCGAGTTCCACGTGCTCAGCTCGGCGGCCGGCACGGGCCACGTCTTCGCGCTCTCGGACCTCACGTACCTTGACTACGCGGCGACCAACACGCTCGTCGAGTCCGAGTCGGTGGCCGTCGAGATACGGCGCGTCACGCACACGACCGCCAACGCGACCAACTTCGCCCGCCTGCGCAACGCGCTCGTCACCATCGACGCGTCCGGCAGCCCGTCGAAGCAGTTCGGGCCCTCGGTGGTCTCGGCGGTCGCCGTCGTGCGGCCCTACGGCAGCTCGAGCTCTGCGCGCGTCGTCTACGTCAGGGGGGCGACGACGAGCGCCGCCGCCAACCTCACGAGGCTCGACATCGTCGACACCACGTTCGTCGGCGTCCGCATGACCAACAACTACAACCCCGCGGCCGACCCGGCCATCGAGTGCCGCGGCTGCGACCTCGCCGTGGCGCGCTGCTCGTTCGCCGACGTGGCGCTGCCCCGCGCGGCGTCGTACTACTACCCGGGGACGACGATACCGCTGATCTACGTCGACGGCCTCCGCGGCCGCGACGGCGCGCTCGACAGGGCCTACGCGTCGCTGGCGCTCTCGGCGTCGACGTTCGACCGCGTCGCCGCGCAGCACGTCGTCCAGGCCGTCCGCGCGGACCTCAGCATCGACTCGACGGCCGTCCGCAACGCGACCGTCTACTGGGCCGTCAGCGCGACGGGCGAGGCGCCCGGCGGCGACGCCACGCGGCTCGTCAGGGTCTCGATAGCGTCGACGACGTTCTCGACGGTGCGCTCGCTCTACGGCCCCGTCTACACGAACTACGCGCGGGCGGCCCTGAGCGGCGTCAGCGTCGCCGACTGCACGACGTCGCCGCTGCAGGGCGACACGTCGACGCTCTGGGCCGGGGCGCTGGCGCTGCGCAACACGGCGGCGACGGTCGCAGCGCTCAGCGTCGCGCGCTGCTCGGCGCGGGCGCTCAGCGTCGCCGCCGACGCGGCCGGCGCCTACGCGGCCAACTTCACTGACGCGCTCTCGGTCCTCTCGCTCAACGCGGCGCCGCAGGTCTACTGCACCAACGCGGCGCTGGGCGGCCTCTACAGGGTCGCCGTCTACAAGGCCAACGCGTCCGCGCCCTACGCCGAGCCCGCGGCGGCGCCGTGCAGCTGCGGGGCCGCTCCGTGCGCGTCGGCCGTCTGCGCGGCGGCGTCGGCGACGCAGCAGATCTACTGGGGCGGCGCCAGCGGCAACGCCACGTGCGGGTTCTGCCCCGCGGGCACGGGCCTCGACGCGGCGACGCTGGCGTGCTGGGGCTGCGCCCCGGGGACGCGCTCGACGTCGGCTGGCTGCCTCGCGTGCCCCGCGGGCCAGCGCAGCGACGCCAACGCCTCGGCCTGCGCCGCGTGCCCCGCGGGGACCTACGCGACCAACAACACGTGCGCCGCGTGCCCCGCGGGCTCCGTGGCGCTCTACGGCGGGCTGGCGCGCTGCACGCGCTGCCAGCGCGGGTCGTACGAGGCCGGCAGGACCGCGTGCCTGCAGTGCGCCCCGGGCAGCGTCAGCGCCGAGGGCTCGACGTCGTGCGCGTCCTGCAGCGCGGGCCACGTCTCCGACGCCACCAACAGCTACTGCTACCCGTGCCCCCCGGGCACCCGCGCGAACCTCTCGGCCTGCGCGCCCTGCGGCCCCGGCACCGTCGCCCCGTCGCGCGCCTCGACGCAGTGCGCGCGCTGCCCCGACGGGCGCTACGCCAGCGTGGGCGTCGAGTGCCTGCCCTGCGCAGCCGCGGGCTACTACAGCGCCGGCGGGCTGCCCTGCGCCCCGTGCCCCGCGGGGACGCGCGAGGTCGGCCACTCGAGCTGCGCCGCCTGCGACGCGGGGTCGGTGAGCGGCCCCGGGGCGACGGCGTGCCTGCAGTGCCCCGCGGGGACGCGGGCCGTGGAGGGGTCGGCGTGCGAGCCCTGCGCGCCGGGCCAGGTCAGCGCGGCGGGCGCTGCGCAGTGCCGCGAGTGCGACGCGGGGACGTACGAGACTCTGCGGACGCAGTGCATCGCGTGTCCGCAGAGCACAGTGAGCGCCAGGGGCTCGGGCGAGTGCTCGCTCTGCCCGCCGGGCACCGTCGAGGTCAACAGGACGCAGTGCGTGGGGCCGGCGCTGACCAGGAGGCTCGCGAGGAGGAGCGATTTCGCGGTGGTCGCTCGTCCGGCTGCGGTGGCCTCTGTGCCTAGCGCGTCTGCGCTGCCGCTGCTCGTGGGGTCGTTGGCGACCCTCTGCGCTGCTCTGCTGGGCCTCGGGAGCCTCAGGCGCGTGCACCTGCTCGTCGTCATGGTTGCCTGCATCGCGGTGGCGCAGCCCACGATAGCGTCTGTGTACTACGTCGCCCAGAGCGGCAGCGACACGTCCAACTGCACGGCAGCGGCGACGCCGTGCGCCACGATCGCCTACGCTGTGGGCAAAGCGGCTGCGGACACCAACGCCACGCTTCAGCTCAGCGGGACCCTCAGGCCCGCCGCCAAGATAACGGCGACCGTCCACGGCCTCCTGCGCCTCGTGGGTTCCGGCGTGGGTGCGACGGTCATCAACGGCACTTCGGTCAACGCGGACCTGTTCGCCGTCACGGGCGACAGCAGCGGCGGCTCGGTGTTCAGCCTCGAGGGCCTGACGGTCTACGACGCGTGCACGTCGTCCGACTGCTCGGTGGTGCGCGCGACCAACGCGGCCGTGAGGGTCAGGAGCGTCGAGCACGTGGTCTCGCGGGCGACGCACTACAAGAACTCGCTGCTCGACCTGACGACCAGCATGCCGCTGCTCGACTCCGTCTTCGACTCGGTGTCAGTCGTCCGGTGGCAGGCGATGTACTCGCCGTGCTCCATCAAGGTCGCCTGCACTGCGTCTCTCATCGGTGCGAAACAAACTTGTCTCCGCGGCGTTCATTTTGAGTTCATATTTTCGGTGTCTCACACAATTGAAAATGCGACAGACCCCGCTGACGTTCCTCGGCTGATTGTGAACAACTCGCTGTTCTCTGGGATTCTCTCGACGTCACCGAGCTCGCCCTACTCGGTCATCGTGATCACGCGGTTCTTCCTCTCGGTGAGTCTACGCTGAGCTTCCTCACTTTCTCTACGTCTAAGCCAAACTTCCGCAGGTCACGGACACGAGGTTTCTCAACATCAGCATCGGGACGTCCATCAGCACCAGCATCATAACGAGCACGGCAGGCCAGTCGCGCTCTGTGCTGCCCGACTCTGCGTTCGCCGTGGTTTACCTGCTGCGCACCCGCTTCGTGGGCATCGCCGCCAACTACGTGCTGCTGGCCACGCAGACTGACCTCCGCCTGGACGACTGCGACATCCGCAGCGCCAGCGTCAGCGCAGCCATCAGCGCCACGGGCGACGCCCCCGTGACCGAGACTGACGCGTACAGCCTCGCCAAGGTGGTCCTCTCCAACACGCGCCTCGACTCGGTCGCGGCCACCGGCATCGCCTACGGCTCGCAGCCCTACGCGGGCGGCTGCCTCTTCGGCAGGAACGTCGACGTCTCGCTCAACGCGTCGTCGTTCACCGACTGCGTGGCGTCGTGGATGGGCGGCGCGTCGCTGCGGCTCGTCGGCAGCCGCGCAGAGGTCCGCGCGACGCAGTTCGTCCGCAGCCGCGTCGTCGCCGACATCACCAGCGCGTACGAGACGCTCCAGGGCGGCGTCGTGTGGTTCAGCAGCGGCCTGACGCCCGACACGGCCGTCGCCCTCTACGCGCTGACGTTCGTCTCGGCGACGGTCGTCTCTCCGTTCGCCCCGACTGCCTCTGTCGTCGCCTGCAGCTCCGCGACGGTCAGCGGTCTGCGCAACGTGGTCCTCTCGGACGCCGGCGACGCCTCCGCGCTGCTGTCCGACGCCTCGACGTGCGTGTGCGACGGGGGCTCGTGCGCTGCCGCCGCGTTTGACTGCAGCCCTCCGGGTGCCTGCGCCCCGTCGCCCGTGCTGCTCTACGCCAGCCCCTCTGGCCTCGCCTCGGCCTCCTGCGGACCCGGGAGCCCGTGCGACTTCACGACGGCCGTGGAGCGGGCCGCGGGCATCGCGGCGCCCGAGCGGCGCGTCGTCGTGCTGCCCGGGATGCACTCTGTGCGGCGCTCCAAGTCGCTCTACTACACGGGGGCCCTCCGGGTCGTCGGGACGCCCGGCAGCTCGTTCCTCAACAACAGCGGCATCACGGGCGGCTACGGCGTCTACGCGCTTACCCTCGCGGGGTCCAACTCGGTGTTCGGGCTCAGCGGCGTGGGCCTCGTCGACTGCATCGACCCCTCGGCCTGGCTCTCGCTCTCCAACGTCGCCTTCGACATCCAGAACGTCACGCACGTCTTCGCGAGCCCCGCGCGGCCCACGCTGACGCTGGTGACGTCGCGCGCGACGATGCCCATCGCCGACAGCGTCGTGCGCAACCTGACGGCGTCGTTCGACTGGGCGCGCCGCAACGTCTACTCGTACACGCTGGCCGCCGTGCAGTTCGTCGCGCCGTCGTCGACCGTCGTCGCCCCGGGCGCCGTGCCGCGCGTCCTCGTCTCGGACTCGCTGTTCGAGGGCGTCGAGTCGTACGGCGGCTCGCTGCTCAGCTGCCTCAACTGCGCGCTGGTCGTCTCGCGGTGCCGCTTCGTCAGCCCCGGCGGCTACACGTCGCAGTTCAACGCCCTCGCCTACGCCGCGGCGTCGATCGCCAGGGACACGTCGTCGGACGCGGCCTACGCGAGCGTGACGCTGCGGGACGTCGCCGTCGAGGGCTGCAGGCAGTGCGGGACGCTGGCCGAGGGCTACGCGGCCGACGTCGCCGTCGAGCGCCTCAACGTGTCCTCGGGGACGCTCGTCAACGCCGCCGTGTCGTCCAACGAGGTCACGTACAGCCCCGACGCCTCGGCCGACGGCCACCCGGAGCGCCTGCCGCTCGTCGTCGTCCGCGACTCGACGATCGCTCCGGCCACGACGACGCGGGGCTGCGTGCTGGCCCGCAGCTCGCGGCTGGTCGTCGAGCGCACGTCGCTGGCCAACTGCCGCGCCGCGCGGGGCAGCGCGCTCTCGGGCTACGGCGACCGGAGCGGCGGCGGCGTCGCGGCGACCAACAGCGTCGCGAGGGTCAGCGACACGTCGTTCGACAACTGCTCGGCAGACGTGGGGCTCGTCGACACGGCCGACACGGCCAGCGTGACGGTGGGCGGGGCGCTCTTCTACGAGACCGACTACGCGGCGACGTACGCGATGTTCGTCCTGGCGCTCCGCAACGTCTCGGTCCGCAGGCCGCGGGGCTCGCGGGGCTCCGCGCTCGGCTGCCGCGGCGGGCGCGTCGCCGGGCTGGCCGAGCTGCGCGCCTACGACGCTGGCGACGCGGAGCTGCTCTACGCCGAGCTCAGCCCCTGCCTCTGCGACGGCGCCAACTGCAGCGCCGCCGCCGTCGCCTGCGCGGGCTGCACGTCGGGCGCGCAGAGCTGGTGGGTGTCGCCCGCGGGAGCCACGGGGACCGGGTGCACGCAGCAGCGCCCCTGCGCGAGCGTCGCCGAGGCCTTCGCCGAGAGCATCAAGAGGCCGTGGGCCCGCAAGGTCGTGCGCCTCAGCGCGGGCAGCCACAACATGTCGGGCGAGGCCTACTGGCTCTACGGAGACCTCGTCATCGCCGGCGAGGGCGCGGGCGCCACGACCATCAGCGGCGACCTCGCGAGCCCCTACAGGAGCGCGCCGGTGCTGACCGTCAACGGCTACGGGCCCGCCGCGCGGCTCGTCGTCGAGGACGTCACGATCGCCGAGTACGGCGTCAACAGCGCCACGTTCGTGCTGGCCAGCAGCGCGGCCGTCGAGGTGCGCCGGGCCGTCCGCCGGACCCTCGCGCGGGACAAGTACCTCGTGCAGAGCACCGCGCGCGGGCCGCTGGGGCCGACGGTCCTCGAGAACTTCACAGAGGTCCGCGCGACGGGCCAGCGGCTCGGCTCGCGCCTGCTGCTCTTCGCCGACACGCGGGCCGGCGCCTACGCGGCCGTCCCCGAGGTCGTCGTCCGCGGCGTCGTCGTCGCGGGGTTCCTGGGCACCGACCCGCTGCTCGACGTGGCCAACGCGCGGCTCTCGGTCGTCGACAGCCACTTCCGCAACGTCTCGACGGTCCTCGTCCGCTACACGACGCCCGCGCCCGCCGTCCGCGTCGTCTCGACGCTGCAGCGCAGCGCAGACGCCCCGGCGGCCTTCGCGGGGCTCGTCGTCGACCCCTCGTCGTTCGTCGACGTGGCCGCGGGGAACCTCTTCGAGACGTACCTCGCGGACGTCGACATCTCCGACGCCACGTTCGCCAACCTCCGCGTGTCGTCGGTCCTCTACGCCCGCTCGCCCGCGCCCGCCAGCCCGACGCTCGCCGGCGGTATGTCGGCCGTCTCCGTTCGCCGGTCGACGTTCACCGACGTGGCGACGACGCGCGGGGCGCTGGTCCTCGAGTACTGCTCGGCGCTGCTCGACGGCGTCGTCGCCGCGCGCTGCACGTGCAACGCCAGCGGCAGCGGCTGCGGCGGGCTGCTGAGCGCCCTCAACAGCAACGTGGCGCTGCGCAACGTCCTCGCGCAGGACGGCGCCTCGGCGACGGGCGGCGGCGCGCTCTACGCGCTTTCGGACGTCCCGCGGGCCTACGCGCTCTCGTTCGACGACTACGCGACGCTGCTCTCGCACAACGCAGCGCCCGTGGGCTCGCAGCTCTACGCGGCCGGCGTGGCCATCGCGCACCTCTCGCGCGCGGTCCTCGTCAGCGCCGGCGACCCCGCGGCGGCCTTTGGGCAGTCGGCCAGCAACCCGCCCTACTGCGGCGCGCAGAGCTGCCAGAGCGCCGCCTGCGCCGCGGCGCTGTCGTCGCCCATGTACGTCAACAGCTCGACGGACCTCTGCGCGCCCTGCGCGATGGGCGCGGCCCCGACGGCTGCGCGCGACTCGTGCGCCCCGTGCGCGTCGGGCACGCAGGCGGTGCCCGCGGGGTGCGCGCCGTGCGCCGCGGGGCAGGTCAACTACAACGGGACCATCGGCTGCGTCGCGTGCCCCGCGGGCATGGCGGCCGTGGGCGCCACCGACTGCGCCGCGTGCCCCGCGGGCTCCGTCGTCGCCAACGGCTCGTCGTGCGCCGCCTGCGCCCCGGGGACCTACGAGACCGACAGGACCGCGTGCCTCCCGTGCGCCCCAGGGACCGCCAGCGCCGCCGGCACGTCGGGCGCGTGCAGCCCCTGCGCCAGCGGGCTCGTGGCCAACGCGGACCACACGGCCTGCGTGGGCTGCGGCCCCGGGACCTACGAGTCCAACAACGTCGACTGCGCGCCCTGCGCGACGGGCTACGTCAGCGCGGCCAACGCGAGCCTCTGCGACATCTGCCCGCCGGGCACCTACGCGGTCGCGGGGACCTCGTGCGCGCCCTGCACGGCCCCGGGGACGTACAGCAGCGGCGGCAGCGGCGCCTGCGCCCCCTGCGCCGCGGGGACCTACGAGGTCGCCCACACGAGCTGCGCCGTCTGCTCTGCGGGCTCCGTCAGCGCACAGGGATCGACGGCGTGCGCGCAGTGCGACGCGGGGACGTACGAGGCGGGGCGGGTCTCCTGCGTCGCGTGCCCGGCCAACACGGTCAGCGCCAAGGGCACGTCGTCGACGACCGGCTGCTCCGCGTGCCCCGCGGGCTCGTGGCCCCGCAACGCCTCAGAGTGCGTCGACTGCGCTGTCACGTGGTCCCCTCTGTGCTCCACGCCGCCCAGCAGCCCCTCCTCGTCGTCGGAGTCTCTCGTTCCTCCCCCACCGCCTCCGCCTCTTCGCTCGTCGTCTTCGTCGTCGTCGTCGTCCTACTCGTCTTCGTCACAGTCCGCGCCACCGCCGCCGCCACCCCCGCCACCGCCGGCCTCGTCGTCGTCATCGTCGTCGTCGTCGTCGGTGGGCGACGTGTCAGCGGCGCGGGCGCACGGGGGCGACGGGGGGCTGTCGGGCGGCATCGTCGCGCTGATCGTCGTGGTCGTCGTGGCCGTCGCCGTCGCCGTCGTCGTCGCCGTGGCGGTCATCCTCATGAAGGCCGGCATCGTGACGTGCACGGGCGTCACGGGGACGACGACCGACTTCACGGCCGTGCAGGCGGGGGCCCCGGGCGTCGGCGTGCCGCTGGGCGTCGTCTGCTTCGCGGGCTTCTCGCGCCTCAAGGACCGCATGTTCGACGACACGGGCGCCACGGCCCCGCTGCCCCCTGTCTCGCGCGACCCGCTCTCTGCGAGGGTCCCGCTGCTCGAGGCTCTGCGGGCCGTGAGCCCGCTGGTCCAGGACCTCGAGACGCAGCTGCAGAAGACGGCCGAGGCCTGGGAGACGAGCAGCAAGGCCCGGGCCCTCGGGCTCGCCAGGGACGACGCCCTGGCCGTCCTGCTCTACACAGCGGAGATCAGGCCGCACGAGGAGAGCATCTTCTACCGCCTCAACAGGGCGCTGAGGGAGCGGCGCAGCGCAGACGACGCCACGTGGACGCCGTTCGCCGTCGACCTCGTGCTGGCGCTGCGCGGCATCCCGGCGTTCAGGGGCGTCGTCTACAGGGGCATCGACGTCGGCGTCGACCCCGAGGCCTACGCCGTGGGCAGGACCGTCTGCTGGAACGGCTTCACGAGCACGTCGTCGGACCGCATCGTCGCCATGTCTTTCCTCAAGGCAAATCCGGCAATCTATCGCCTGGAAATCAATTGTCTGACGTGTACGTGCGCAGGACCAGGAGAACGGGACACTGTTCGAGATAGAGACGACGAGGGGGCGGGACATCGAGTCGCTGAACATGTTCAACGAGTCGGAGGTGCTGCTCGAGGCGTCGAGCGAGTTCAAGGTCGTCGACGTGCTCCCCGCGCGGAGCCCCCGGGACCCCGTCGTCATCCGGATGTCCGAGGTCGACCCGCCCAGCAGCCCCCTCATCCCCTTGCCCGCCGCCCCAGCGCCAGCGGTGGCCACCGCAGAGACGGCCGAGAAGCCCGCGCAGAACGCCCCGCGGCCCGCAGCAGAGCCCGGGCCTGTGCCGCCGAGACAGGTCCACGCAGCGCCCAAGAGGCACAGGAGCGCGGGGCACAGGAAGCACACGAGCAGGGAGCCCCTGGCGGGCCAGGCGGAGAAGTACAAGACAAGCAGGCACGAACACAAGGACGGAGAGGCCCAACAGGGCGCAGCCCAGGGCGGGGCCGACAGGGCCGAGCAGTACAAGAGCGTGAGGCACCAGAAGAGGGAGATGCGCGACCAGACCTCGAGCAGCTCGGGCGGTTCCAGCGACTCGTTTTAGGACTTTTTTAGAACTGTCCAAAGTCCTTTGAGCTCGTGCCCGACCACAACAATGACATCTTAGGCTAATTTGCCAAAACCACCGGGCGATCATTCGTCTCTTTGGCCCAGCGGCACACCAAGCCAGGCGATCCCGCGTGCGGCGTCCGCCACACTTGAGACCCTGTGGCTGGCAACGCCGTGGGCGGTCGGCCGGAGCCGGCGGGATGGAGATTTCGGCAGTGACCTTTTGCATGAAGAAAGAACAGAAGGACGAAAAGGGAATTCAGTCGGGGCGCTCGGCTGCGCGCACGGCAGCGGCCGCCGGCAGTCGGATCGGTTTCGCCCAGGGGGCCGGGGACAGCCCCGAGTGTGCTGGCCCCGGGCGACCGTTTGTGACTCGCGTATTCTCGATATCTTCTCATTTTCGAGAACATTCGCCAACATTCGCTCACGTGCATTCCTACGTCTTAAAATATCTGTGTTGGCGTTGAAAACGTGGTCTCCGAAATTCACATCGCTAATTTTCAAGAGACCAACAAGGCCACACTGCAATCCCTCGCCACTCAATCCCCGTTCGTGTGTGCCTTCTCTCGCGTTCTCTCCTTCTCGGGGAGCGTTCTGACCCGTCCGGGACGCGCTGTCCCTTTGATATTTCCAGACCGCAGAAACCAAAAACTCGGGCACCAACGAGAAGATGAGCAGCTGCTGCGCGTCACAGGGCAGGTTCGAGCACGAGCTCGACGGCGCGGGGTGCGGCCCCTTCCGCGACATGGACACGGCGGGGTACATACGCGAGCACTTCACGCCGTACGAGGGCGACGGGTCGTTCCTCGCGGGCCCCACGCAGAACACGCGCGACCTCTTCGCGCAGGTCGAGAAGCTCCTGCACGACGAGATCGCCGCCGGCGGCCTGCTCGACGTCGACACCAAGACGCCCAGCACCATCACCGCGTTCGGCCCCGCCTACATCGACAAGGACAAGGAGACTATCGTCGGCCTTCAGACGGTCCGCAAATAACCAAACGCCCCCGGAATTCGCTTTTCTCCGCCGGGTTTTCGTCGCCTTTTGCGGCACGTGATCGGATCTCACCGAGGGGGCACTGGCGGGGACGCGCAGGACAAGCCGCTGAAGCGGGCGATCAAGCCGTTCGGGGGCCACCGGGTGGTGGAGGCGGCGCTCAAGGCGTACGGGCGGACGCTGGACCCCGAGGTGCGCGAGATCTTCGAGCACTACCGCAAGACGCACAACGACGGCGTCTTCGACGCGTACACGGAGCAGATGCGCCTGGCGCGCAAGACGGGCATCCTCTCGGGGCTGCCCGACGGCTACGGGCGCGGGCGGATCATCGGGGACTACCGCCGCGTTGCGCTCTACGGCGTCGACGAGCTCGTGGCGGCCAAGAAGGCCGACCTCAACGTGGCGCTGGCGGGGACGATGACCGAGGACGTCATCCGCGTGCGCGAGGAGGTCTCGGAGCAGATCCGCGCGCTGCAGGAGCTCAAGGCGATGGCGCAGGGCTACGGCTACGACATCGGGCGGCCCGCGGGCGACGCGCGCGAGGCCATCCAGTGGCTCTACTTCGCCTACCTGGCGGCCGTCAAGGAGCAGGACGGCGCGGCCATGTCGCTGGGCCGCATCGACGCGTTCCTCGACACGTACATCGAGCGCGACCTGCGGGCGGGGCGCTACAGCGAGGAGCAGGTGCAGGAGATGATCGACCACTTTGTCATCAAGCTGCGGCTCGTGCGGCACCTGCGGACGCCCGAGTACAACAACCTCTTCGCGGGCGACCCCACGTGGGTCACCATCGCGCTGGGCGGCACGCACGTGTGCCCCAAGACGGGCGAGCGGCGCCACATGGTCACGCGGACGGCGTACCGCCTGATCCACACGCTCGTCAACCTCGGCCCGGCGCCGGAGCCGAACCTGACGGTCCTCTGGGCCGCGGAGCTGCCCGAGCCCTTCAAGCAGTTCTGCACGCAGACGAGCATCAACACGAGCTCGATCCAGTACGAGAACGACGGGCTGATGAGCCCCATCTTCGGCGGCGACTACGCCATCGCCTGCTGCGTCTCGGCGATGCGCGTCGGCAAGGACATGCAGTTCTTCGGGGCGCGGGCCAACCTGCCCAAGCTGCTGCTCTACACGCTCAACGAGGGCCGCGACGAGATCCACAACCTCAAGGTCACCGACTTCCCCGCGGTGCGCGGCGACGAGCAGACGCCGCTCGACTACGACGAGGTCCGCGGGCGCTTCGACGCGGCCATGGCGTGGCTCACGGCGCTCTACGCCAACACGATGAACGTCATCCACTACATGCACGACAAGTACAACTACGAGAAGCTGCAGATGGCCCTGCACGACACCAACGTGCACCGCTTCCTGGCCTTTGGCATCAGCGGCCTCTCGGTCGTCTCGGACTCGCTCTCGGCGATCCGCTACGCCAAGGTCTACCCCGTCCGCGACGCCAACGGCATCGCCGTCGACTTCCGCATCGAGGGCGAGTTCCCCAAGTACGGCAACGACGACGCCCGCGTCGACGAGATCTCGCGGTGGGTCGTGACGACGTTCAACGGCTACCTGCAGCGCCAGCGGGCCTACCGCCGCGCGACGCCGTCGCTGTCGGTGCTGACGATCACGAGCAACGTCGTCTACGGCAAGGTGACGGGCAGCACGCCCGACGGGCGCAAGAAGGGCGAGCCCTTCGCCCCGGGGGCCAACCCGATGCACGGGCGCGAGATGGCCGGGGCGCTGAGCTCGCTCAACTCGGTGGCGGGGCTGCCGTACGCCTCGTGCATGGACGGCATCAGCAACACGTTCTCGATCGTGCCGACGGCGCTGGGCAAGGACGGCGACGCGCGCAAGGCCAACCTCGCGGCGCTGCTCGACGGCTACTTTGCCAACAAGGGCTTCCACCTCAACGTCAACGCGCTCAACCGCGACACGCTCCTCGACGCCGTCGAGCACCCCGAGAACTACCCTAACCTCACCATCCGCGTCTCGGGCTATGCAGTCAACTTCATCAAGCTCACGCCCGCCCAGCAGCGCGAGGTCATCGCTCGCACCTTCCACGAGACGATGCAGTGAGGGGCTGATGTGGGTGAGGGGGAGCTGGGCCTGCTGGGCTGGCTGTTGTAACACACTCTATCGCCCAGCCTCCTGCCACCACTCTGCCAGCACAGCCCACACACACACACACTGAACATCCAAATGCAGTCTTCCAGCCTCATTCGCAGCCGTGGTGTATGTTCGCTCTTGGAGTTAAGTGAGTGATGGCCTGGCTGTCGACACATGGCGCAATGAGGTACTGTGGCTGTGAAAAAGGGCCAGTCGACTGCATCGAGTAGTTAGACTTGGCGCTGCGAGGGGAGAAGGAAGTCGCGGTGACACGAGATGATTGCAGGAGGTCTTGGCGGGTGGATCGTAACGCTGTTAAAGGCTAGAGAGGTCATTCGTGCGGTGCCTCACTCAACTCATCACGAGCACTGGACGACCACGCCGGAGCGGACGGTCTTCCGGAGGACAGCGCAGACCTCGTCGGAGCGCGCGCGGGAGCAGTAGCTGATGTGGCCCAGCTGGTACGGGAGCCCCAGCTGCTCCCACTTGTGCCTGCCCAGCTCGTGGAAGGGCAGCACGTCCACCACCCGCAGGTTCCCGAACTCTTCCGAGAACTTGGCGATAGCCTCGAGGTCCTCGGGCCTGTCGGTCACCCCGGGGATGAGCACGTAGCGCAGCCACAGCTCCACTGCATCGAGAACAGCCCGTGTGAGTTGCTCTGTGAGTGGCAACTGGGGGCAAGAGAGAGAACTCACCGTTGCGTGTGCGGGTCTCTTGGGCGAAGCGGAGCATGCGCTCGTGGCGCGAGCCGCCGGTCAGGCGAGTGTAGACGAGGGGGTCGAAGGACTTGGGGCAGAGCATCACGAGGTCCGTGTGGTCGAGGACGCTGAACCAGTCGGCCTCGGGCCCCGTGCCGCAGCCCGTGGTGTCGAGGGCCGTGTGCAGGCGCAGGTCGCCCGCGTGCATGCGCTCGAAGAGGGTCCGGACGAAGCGCGCCTGCGCCAGAGGCTCGCCGCCGCTGACAGTCACGCCGCCGCCGCGCACGAGGTAGGGCTTCAGGCGCTGCACCCTCGCGGCGAGGTCCTCCACGGTGGTCTCGCTGCCAGCGCTGCTCGAGAAGGACCACGTGTCGGGGTTGCTGCACTGCGATTGCGTTTGCCGTTCAGTTGAATTGGAGAGCTGTCACAGCGAGCAGAGAGAACTCGGAGGGAGATGAAGGCCATCGAGCATTGAGTGGGGAGAGGCTCGGGGCGTCGCTCGGTGTACACCGCGAAATTGCGGAAGCAAAAATAATCACGGGGGCAAAAATAGAGCACCGAATTTCCGGTACAATCGGCGGGGCGGGCAAAAAACGGGGGCGCACAAACTGGCAGCGGTGCGGGCAGCCCTGCAGGAAGAGGACCATGCGGTTGCCAGGTCCATCGACTGCCGACGTGAGGATCGAGTGCATGCGGCCCTTGGCGCACGCGACGGGCTGCGCGGGCTCGTCGAGAACGCTGCAGGCCGGAGAGCACATGTGCGCGGCCTCGGCAGCCCGCGACGGCGAGGGCGACCCCGCGCACAGCGCGGGAGACGCGATGGGGCTGTGGGTGTCGATGGAGATGCAGGACATGGCTGTCGGGAGGGGTCTGTAAGAGGGATGGAAGAAGAGGACCTGTTTTGCCGGTCTCTGAGTAGTTTCTGGCAGAGCAGCGGACTTCAGCAGGCTTGGAAATCCAAAGACACGTCACTGCATACAGGAAACCGGTAGGTATGAATCAGCGTTCGGGCGTCTTTCTCAGAAGCGATGCCGGAACTGGCCTGGCAGGTCCAATGCAGAGTTGCCGTTCGGAGAAAATTCTCTCGAAATCGTCGTGAACTCCGATGAGTTAAGCGCTGCTTCCGGCATTCTTCTCAGAAGCCGACTGAAACGGCACTGTAGAAGCAGAAGAAACTCGGTCGATTGCCCTCGGCTAATCAGGTTCCAATATCGGCTGAAATGCAGTCTTCTTTTCGGTCGGGTGGCCAATGCGTCGCCTCGGTGCTGCCAATGGCCAAAATGGCCAATACGAGTCTCTCTCTGAGAGCTCGGAACGGGTCTGCCAAGCTATCCGCTCGCACCTCACGCAACATGCGCGAGGTGATATCGCCCCGCAAACGCGGAGGAAGCCTTGAGATGGGTCTCCAAGCGGCAGTGCTCCGCCCCCAATAATCTCCCTTCGCCTCGAAAAATGTGAGCTCGGCCTCAAGCAGCCGCTGGGTCCTCTGCGTCAGACGAACTAAAGAGATTGTGAATTGGGTGTTTGAGTGCAACGAGTGGGGGATGGGCTGGGCAGCGCCTTGGGTATGGCCCCCATCGAGAGCGTGCGAGTAGGGTCACTGGGGGGGCTGTGCGCTGCTCTGCGCCAGAATCTGCTGCAGAGCCCTCACCCTCATCAGCTGCTCGGTCTGCAGCCTCTGGAGCTCCCCAAGCTGTTGCACGAGCTCTTCTCGCTCCCGCTCCTTTCTGAGCGCCTCTGTGGCCTTCAGATAACCCTGGTGATAGTGCGTGTCCCCTGTGCCAATGGCTGGGGGCCCCGCCGCTATCGGAATTGCAGTGGCTTCTGCTGCTGAGCCACCGAGGGCAGGGATCCTGTGTGGCTCCTCCTCGCTGTCCAAGTGCTGGAGTAGTGCCGGGCTGGCCCTCTGTGCGCCTCCGATGAGGGCCGTGGCGTAGGGCGGGGCGTGCTGCTCGGGCTCCTTTTCCTGCTTGGGGGGCTTGGAGAGCAGGTTGATGGGGGCCGAACGAACGCGTGTGACCACATCGCCGCCTGGCCCGCGTATGTCGATGGCGATCTGCACCTGGCCGCCCAGATGCAGCCGCGAGGAGCTGCAGTTCCTGCTCCGGGGGTGAGACCTCGTCTGCGCCCCCGAGAGGAGCGCCGTCGCTCACGTTTTCGCGCCCTCGAATATGAACTCACGCACGGCCTCGTACGGGTCGCTGCCCACAGACACCGGCACGTAGGACTCGAGCATCGAGCTGCCGAAGTCGACGATGCCCAGCCTGCTCCTCGCGCAGCACTTGGGGCACGTCCTCGTCGCTGGTAGCCCAGCGGGGGTGAAACGGAGTCTCTGGAGCTGTGTCGACGCACGCTGGTCCGGGACCGGCCCCTGCAGAACAAAGGCGTCGGTCCCTGCGTCCCGTATGTCCTGGGGCCCCACTCTGTTCTTCCTCATCCACGGGGCAGAGACGACAACCCCCACCTGATGTGCGCGGCTGTGAGTGACTTCTATCGCACAGTGGGGCGGCGCGAGGGCTCCTGGCCGTCGTCGCTCACAGCAAAGGCGGTGCCACGGAAGGTGTTCTGCGTGGAAACCCAGAGGCGTGCGCCGCCGTCACGCGAGAGTGGGCCCCAGACGCGCTGCAGCTGCTCGGGCAGAACGCAGAACTCGTGCTCCTCGAGCATTGATTTCAGTGGCAGAGACGTGCCCGAAGACAGCAGAGAAGCAGGCTCTCGACAGATATCGGCGAACTTACGCCGGGCGGTTAGATCTTACTCTGAGAGGGTCGGCCTGCCTGCTTTGTTTACGCGGTTTGCGGTGGAGAACGGGAGCTCCAGGCGCGGGAAAACAACGCCGGCGGCGTCCACAGCTAACGTTGGCGACCCATGATGGAACGTCGGACCGGGGTCGCCAATGGAGTCTGTGCTTTCGTGCGTGACGAGGACAGCGGCAGCGGGTGATGATGGCGCACCAGGCCTCTCCGCCGAGACCGTTCAGGAATAAACACAACAAAAACCAGAGGGCGGAGCAATGCACAGATTGGGGCACACGCTCAAAACAGGGCATCTTAATTGCCCCCGAATGCTGCAGCGGAGGAGTGTGGCGCTCTCGCCGAACTGTGTTCTGTCTTCTCCGTGTTCTATCGCTCGCTCGCGCCTCTGCGCCTCTGCGACGCGTGGCGAGGAAAACGCAGAATAATGTCACGCTCGGTCTGTCGCGCTGGCAAGTCGGACTCGTGTGCGCAGCATGGCGTCGCGCTGTGTGTGGTACGTGCGCTCGCTGCTGCAGTCAGTTCAGAGGGCTATGGTGCGATACACTGGTGCTCCGAAGAGAGAAAGAGGCAGTGGACCCACACCTTTATGTTTGGCAAGTTGTCTGCACGGCATCGAGAAGGAGCTCTGCGCTCATCGTCGCATAGACCGTCGTCTCGTGGAGTACAGCTCATCGTTGCGCCAGATACTCCCGCAGTGCGGTCGCTCCAGAGCAACGCTCATGCTTGGCTGCACCTCTTGCTCCATTTATGGCGTGCTTGGCTTTTCGTTGACTGCCGGAAAACGAGGGGAAGCCGCGAATTCTCAGCAAGTATCGAGGCGGAGTGTTTCCCGCCATCCTGCCGCCGCCAATCGTTCCGGCTGCTCGGCGCGTCTGCGGGCCCCGCAATGCGGTGGCGAGCGCGACTCATTTTCCTCTTCCGAGACGGGCAAAGCCCTGCAAAATTCGAACCCAAACTGAGCAAGAGCCCAGGCTTAGCCAACGGCAGCCGCTTTTCTCTGACGCACATCTTTAGCACACTGGGCACAAGCGTGGGCAAATGCACCTCAGCGGCCGCCGTGCGTCCAAGGTGTCGCCCTTTGGCGAGACGCTGCTGCCCGGGGCCCCGCGCGTGTCGCTGCGGCTGCTGCTGATCGGGTACAGCGCGTGCACGGTGTCGCTGGTGGTGGCCGCGTGCGTGCTGCCCACGGCGCTGCTGTGGCGGCGGTCGCTGGCGTCGCTGACGGAGGTGGCGCGGGGGACGACGGACGAGCACCTGGGGACGTACCGGGCGGCTGTGGTGGCGGGGGTGGCGGAGCGGCTGGAGGCGCTGCTGCGGAGCCCGGTGATGGTGGCGCAGCTGCTGGCGCAGGCGGTGGCGCCGCTGCCGCTGCTGACGCACGCGAGCTGGGAGCTGGAGGAGCGGATGCAGGAGGTGTTCGTGCCGCTGGCGTCGGCGGAGCACTGGCCGTACATCTGGAGCATGCAGGTGGCGTGGCAGGACGTGCGGGGCTGCCAGCACCAGTTCCGGCGGGTGTTCGGGGCGGGCACGTACGGCGTGTGGGACCCGTGCAACAGCACGACGATGCACTTCTGGCGGTACAACGGGACGCGGCCGACCAAGGAGCTGGCGACGCAGATGGCCCTGGCGACGCTGGACACGCGGGCGTGGTGGCTGCGCCCGCACGACCCGGCGCTGCTGCGCGACAACGCCGCGTGGTGCCCGCCCTTCTGGAGCGTGACGCCCGGCGAGGGCAAGCTGGTCACCGTGTCCTACGCCTTCCCCGCCGACCTCTACGACAGGAGCTCGCCCACGGTGCGTCCCTCTCGCCCTCCCCTTCCCGGAGCCAGAGTGGCCTCGGAGCTGCTCTCCCACCCCCTCTGACCAGACACCACGCAGTTCCCCATCTCGATGAGCGCCTTCTCGGTGGCGGGGCTCAACGACTACCTGGGGACGATCCGGCACAGCCCCAGCGGGTGGGTGCTGCTGGTGGAGGGCCCGCAGCACAACATCGTGGCGTCGTCGGTGGCGGCGTACGTGCCGGCGACCAACGCGACGATGCCGGCGGCCGAGAGCCCCCACGAGGCGGTGCGGGCGGCGGTGCGGCGGTGGGGCGAGGCGGGGCGGCCTGCGCGGATGGCGCTGCCCGGGGACGTGCTGCTGGACGCGGTGGGGCTGGCCGGTGCCCGGGGGCGGCATCGACCTGCGGCTGTTCGTGGTGACGCCGCGGAGCGACTTTGTGGGGGGCATCGACAGCGCCAACGCGCGCGAGGCGCGGGCGGCCAGCGCGACGCTGCTGTGGGTGGTGGCCGCCGAGGGCGCCATCCTGGTGGTGGCGCTGGCGGCAAGCGTGCTGATGGCCTTCCGCCTGACGACGCCGCTGGAGCGCATCAAGCGGCGGCTCGAGGGCGTCGGCCACCTGGACATCGACGACGACGACGGCTCCGCGGCGGCTGCGGGGAGCAAGGGGAGCAAGGGGGGCAGGGGCTGGCGCTCGGAGGGGGCGGGGGCGTACAGCTTCATCAGCGAGGTGTCGGACCTGGAGCTGGAGACGCAGCGGATGGGGGTGGCGCTGGCGTCGTTTGCCAAGTACGTGCCGCGGCTGGTCGTGCAGCACCTGCTGCGGCGGCGCGTGGCGGCAGAGGTGGGCGTCGTGCGGGCCCAGGCGACCATCTTCTTCCTCGACATCGCCGACTTCACGCAGCTCATGGACAGCCGCGGGCCCGTCGAGGTCATCGAGGTCCTGCGCCGCATGTTCGAGCGCTTCTCGCGCGTGCTGACGAGCCACAGCGGCGTCATCGACAAGTACATCGGCGACAGCATCATGGCCTTCTGGGGCGTCCCCGAGGAGACCCGCGACCCCGTCGGCTCCGCCTGCGCCGCCGTCGCAGAGATCCTCGCCGAGCTCGCCGACATCAACGCCGGCCTCCGCGGGCAGTACGCCGGCCTCGCCATGCGCGTCCGCATCGGGCTGCACACCGGCGAGGTCTACGCCGGCAACGTCGGCTGCAGCGAGCGCCTCAACTACACCGTCATCGGCAACACCGTCAACCTCGCCGCCCGCCTCGAGCCCCTCAACAAGGAGTTCGGCACCGCCGCCCTCGTCTCCGACGCCGTCCGCTCCGCGGCCCCCGCGGGCTTCGCGTGGCGCTGCCTGGGCTTCGTCCGCGTCCGCGGCTTCGCGGAGCCCGTGCGCGTGCACGAGTTCGTGGGCAGGACCGAGGAGCTGTCGGCGGAGCAGCGCGAGCTCGTGAGGGCCTACGCGGCGCTGGACGAGCGGCTGCTGGCCATGGGGCCCGGCGACGACTTCCCCAGGCAGCTCTTCGACGAGTACATCGCGGCGAACTCCGCGGACGAGGTGCCGCAGAAGGTCCTGAACCACTTGAATGGGGCGCACTGACGGCGCACAGTCAATCGCGCACTCAGCTACCAATTAGAAGTGTATCAAATGTGCGAACATACGAATAAGCATACTGATGGGCTTTTTTGTGCTGCGGAGACTGTACAGGGAGAATTACCTGACTGTCAATCTACAGGCTCTTGTGGGATCTCCGGCCCGCCTGCCTCACTCGCCGCTCACGTGCGCAAGAGAAAAGCGCAAGGGGGACTCTTCGGGGTGATGGCAACCCCAATGTCGGAACAAACGGCATTTACAGCTATTGCTCATTCGTGTTGTCACCTTGTGGACTTGGTGCAGTCACAGTCAGCTCCCTCTTCCACCTGCTTGCTGTAGGTGTTGGCAACAGCCTTGGCGTCGCAGTGGCACACGTGATCGCGATCGCAGTCTCCACATCCACATCTCTGCTGAGTGCTACACCCGCCATCAGACGTTTCTGCCACCTTGATTATGGCCGTACCGCGAGCAGCAGCAGATAATGCGAAGAGGCCCGAGTTTCCCTTCGGGCATCGTCCAATTTTTTAGGCACACACAGGTATCGCTGTTGCTTGGGTTGTGGCTCTGGCACAGGGGCACGATGTATACTCCAACCCACTGCTGCCCATCCACCGTGATCCTCACGTGACCACCGTCCGTGCCTTCCACTCGGCGACCCTCGCTCTCACAGGCCCAGCAGTGAGGGTGTTTTACGCCGCTAGCCGTGCGCCACAGCTTGATGAAGGTAGGCGAGAAGCAGTGGCATTTGCCAGACCCTTTGAGGTTGCAAATACTCTTGCTGCACGACATTACTTATGTGTTCTGTGATGCAGATTTGTTGGTGGGGCGAGGGACCAACAAATCTGAATTGCAAAACACGCCCATTCGGGGAGGGACAGTGTGACACCATACTGCAATCGGGCAGTGATTTTCTCACATTCCGCAGTCGGAATCTTGTCATTTCTTGTGGTCTGTGACACACATACAAATCCGGCAAGGCGATGTTTTGTACTCGTGAGCTGTTAGAGCCGTGCAGCTCCTTCGAGAGGACTTTTCTTATTAGCGAATGAAAACCCTCGGTGGCACGGGATAGAGGTAGAGGGACTGCCCAGCTCCACGGAGGTCTCGATTGGCGGTCATTGAGGTTTGGGTAGCTCGACAAGTTCGATTTAGACGTATTGTGCAAAACTAAGCTGTTGGTCTCATACAGAGAGTGACCAAGGCAGCCACTGCCATGCAGTGTCAAAGGAGGACTGAATCTCAAGAGGACAACACAGTTGTCAGAAGTAGTGCCGTTGTTGGACGAGTGGCAGACTGGGGGTGCCCATCTCAAGAGGCAGAGAAATAGCGCGTAGCTAATAAGCTAAGGGGAGGGCGCTCAGTGGAGGATGAGCTTGGAGAGCTCCCTGGTGATGTGGAGGTTCTGCATGCGGTTGGGGTTCTTGGGCGAGAGCGTGCCGTAGTAGGCGTCGAGGAGGATGTTCTTGATCTCCGAGACGAGCGGGTAGCGCGGGTTGGTGCCCGTGCACTGGTCGTCGAACGAGGCCAGGGCGACGGCGTCGACCTTGGCGAGGAACTCGGGCTCGGGGACGCCGTACTCCTGGATCGAGAGCGGCAGGCCGACCTTGCTCTTGAGGCCGTCGATGGCGTCGATCAGCGACAGGACCTTGGCGTTCTCGTCGAGGCCGGTGCCGAGGTGCAGCATGTGCGCGATCTGGGCGTAGCGCTCCTTGGCCTGCGGGTACTGGTACTGCGGGAAGGGCACGAACTTGCTGGGGGCGTCGCTGCTGTTGTAGTAGACGACGTAGGGCAGCACGAGCGCGCAGGCGGTGCCCGCGGGGATGTGGAACGCGGCGGCCAGCTGGTGCGCGCAGGCGTGGGCGAGGCCGAGGAACGAGTTGGACATGGCGATGCCGGCGAGCGTCGCGGCGTAGTGGACGCCCTCGCGGGCCTCCTGGTCCTTGCCGCCGTTGACGTAGCTGCGCTCGAGGTACTTGAAGACCATGTCGGCGGCCTGCAGGCAGTAGCCGGCCGTGAACGGGGTCGAGAAGGTGCTCGTGAAGGCCTCGAGCGCCTGGGCGAGGACCTCCAGGCCGCAGGTCGCGACGGTCGCGCGGGGGACCGTCAGGGTCAGCTCGGGGTCGGCGACGGCCACGTCGGGGACGGCGGCCGCGTCGGTGACGCAGCAGCCCTCGACGCCGGCGAAGGGCGAGACCTCGGCGCCGCTGCCCGAGGTCGTGGGGATGCAGACCAGGCGGGTCTTGGGGTTCTCGAGGCGCGGCAGCGAGCAGATGCGCTTGCGGACGTCCATGAAGCGGGCCGAGAGCTCGGCGGTGCGGGTCTCGTACTCGGGGAACTCGTAGAAGACGCGGACCAGCTTGGCGACGTCGATGGCGGGGCTGCCGCCGATGGCGATGATCACGTCGGGCTTGAACAGCCTGGCGCGGGCGAGGCCGCGGCGGACCGTCTCCATGCTCGGGGCGTCCTCGATGTCGTAGAAGATCTCCGAGAGCACGCCGACCGACTCGAGCGAGTCGCTCACGCGCTTGGCGAGGCCCTGGCTGAAGAGGGGCTCCTGCGTGCAGACGAGCGCGCGCTTCTTGCCGCGGAGCTCGCCGGTGAGGGCCGTGTGCGTGCAGCCGAACTTGAAGTACACGCGGGGGGGCAGCTGCATCCAGAGCATGTTCTCGCGGCGCTCGGCGACGGCCTTGAGGTTGAGCAGGTGCTTGGGGCCGATGTTCTCCGAGACCGAGTTGGAGCCCCAGCTGCCGCAGCCGAGGGTCAGGGCGGGCGCCATGACGAAGTTGTACACGTCGCCGATGCCGCCGTGCGCCGACGGGCAGTTGCAGATGATGCGGCTGCAGGGCATGCGCTCGCTCAGGTAGTGGATGCGGTCGCGGTTCTGGGGGTGAGTGAAGAGGCTGCTCGTGTGGCCGCGGCCGAACTGGACCGCCTGCAGCGCCAGGTCGACGCCGGCCTCGAACGAGGGGACCTTGAACATGCCCAGCGTGGGGCAGAGCTTCTCCAGCGACCAGGGCTCCTCGCGGCCGACCTTGCTGATCTCGGCCAGCAGGACCGGGGTGTCGGCGGGGATCTTGTCCTTGAGGCCCGCGATGTCGATGATGGTCGCAGCCTTCTGGCCGACGATCTTGGCGTTGGGGAGGCCGTTGACGAGGATGATCTTGTCGAGCTCGGCCTTCTCGGCGGGCGTCACAAAGTGGCAGCCGCGGGTCTGGAACTCGCGCTTGACCTCGTCGTAGACCTTCTCGTGGACGACGACCGTCTGCTCCGAGGCGCAGATCATGCCGTTGTCGAACGTCTTGGACATGATGATCGAGGCCACGGCCATCTTGATGTCGGCCGTCTCGTCGATCAGCGCCGGGCAGTTGCCCGCGCCCACGCCGATGGCGGGGTTGCCGCTCTTGTACGCGGCCTTGACCATGCCGGGCCCGCCAGTCGCGAGGATCAGGTTCACCAGGCGGTGGCTCATCAGCGCCGCGCTCAGGGCGATCGAGGGCTGGTCGATCCACGAGATGATGTTGGCGGGGGCCCCGGCCTTGACGGCGGCGTCGAGGCAGATCTGGGCGGCCGCGATCGTGCAGCGCTTGGCGCGGGGGTGCGGCGAGAAGACGATGGCGTTGCGGGTCTTGAGCGAGATCAGCGCCTTGAAGAAGACCGTCGACGTGGGGTTGGTCGTGGGGACGATGCCGGCGATGACGCCCAGAGGCTCGGCGTACTGGCTGAAGCCGTTGGCCGGGTCCGACTTGACCAGCCCGCAGGTCTTCTCGTACTTGTACTTGTTGTAGATGAACTCCGAGGCGAACTGGTTCTTGATCACCTGTGGTGCGCGGGCGCAGCAGAGAAGGGGGGGGAGGAGAGGGTCAGCGACAGAGAACGCAGGCGTCAGGAACCCTCCCGGAATGCAAGTTTTGCGGTTTTTTTCTGATCGGGTTGTGGCGTTGAACGTCACGCGACTTCGCAGGAAATCAACCCCGAAAAAGAGAGAGAGGGCTCCTGGAGCAGTGCAGGCGCAGGGGGCAGAGACAGAGGGCAAGCGAGGGCGAGGGGGCGAGCGGGAGGCGGACCTTGTCCTCCATCACACCCATGCCCGTGTCCTCAACGGCCATCTGGGCGAGGGGGATCCTCTGCATGCAGCTGCAGGGCAGGGGAGGAGGGAGTCAGTCAGGCTGAGTTCTGCAGGGACTGCATTGCCCGAGAGGGGGGGGCACGCACGCGGCCATGGCGACGGCCTCGAAGATCTTGTCGACCTGCTCCTGGGTGTAGGTCGCGTAGATCTTCTGGGCGGCGACGACCTTCTCGAGGATGGTGTCCATGTGGGCAGTGGCCTGGGCAGCCTCGTCGAGGACGGGCGCGGCCTGAGCGGGAGCGGCAGATGCCTGCATGCAACACAGCGGGTGCTGTCAGGGGAGCCCAGGAGAGGAGGAGAGAGGCTCGGAGGGAGGGGCAGGAGCGGACCATGTTGAGAGAGAGGAGATGGGTTGATGGATGAATGGATGATTAAAAAGAAGAGAGATTGGGGGCGCCGCGGGCCCGCTTTAAAGGATCGGGCAACACAGAAAGTTCTCGACTCGGCCCCGCGGAGCGACCGTCGTGTCCCGGGACCCCGTGCAGTAAATTTTGAGAAAGCTGGCAGATTGCTGCGGTTGTTCCCAATTCAAACTGAGAAAATTCACTCAACTGACAGGGACCCTACATTCTCGCGCCACTCCCCCGCCCCTGCACCCCACAGGCGCCCCGTGCCAGTGTCCGGGCACCCGCCCCAGCCCCCCGGGGGGTCGCGGCAACGCGTGGCTGCACCGGTGGCTGCGTCACGGGGTCCGCAAAAGGGGCTGTGTCTTTTTAATGATGATAAAAATTCATTCCTGCAGTTTTTCCTCTTTTTATCTCTACCAGGCACCAGAAGCGTCCGCTCGGCCCGTTCCGGCGCTCCGGAGGAGGGACTCGCACCCGGCTGCCTCAGAGGTGCGTGCCCCGCGGCCGAGGGCGAGGGCTCAGTTCAGATTTCGGGTTAGGATTTTTGCGCTGACAGATTTTTCTGCACCACTTCTGGGGAACTGGCGTATTCCTTTCCTGGACGCTTCAGAGAACGCGGACGGACTGCCGGTCAAGGGAACCGCGGGGCCACACACACTCGCCATCATCACCCCCCGATCGGGCCGATCGGGCAATACCCGTACACGGCGCGGAAAACTGGAGCTCCGGGACATTTCCGGGATGTCGGTTGACAGTTATTTCCTCACCTGCACCCCACGTGTCTCGCCTGAGACGCGGTGACCCTCGCGTGCCGGGTAGTCGATCCAGCAGCCCCGGAGCCCCTGCACGCAGCACCGCGCGTGCAGTGTAGCCGCCCCAGAGCCGGCCGGGCAGCAGGCGACCCCAGAGGCATTGCCCAACCCCGCAATGCGGCCCCCCTCCCCCCTCTTACCCCAATATCGCAGTGCACTACGTGCCTCCCCCCTCATCGCCCAGTTCCACGGAGGGGCTTGTGAATCTCCAGTCGCGAGCCTGGGAGATACCCGCATCTTCCTCTGCAGGAGATCCCGTGCCTGTTGCTGCACACGTGGGGGCTGCAAGCAGTGCACCTCCTGAGCAGTCCAGAGGCAGAGCTCTGCCCTCAGCCCGGAGCCCCCCCCTCACCGGCCCAGCGCGATGCACGGCCTTGCGTGACGTGCAGTAGAGTGCCTTGAGGCAGCACGTGTGTGTACCACGGTGCTTGGGCGTGACGCTCACTTGCCACCAGTACTGACGGCCTCTGGCGGGTCTGCGTGCCCCCTCGCCCTCTCCGCACGAGACCCACACGCCTACGGGGATGAGACCCCCTTCCCTTCACACACTCTCCCTCGACGTGTGTCATGCTCGCGCCCTTGCCTGCCCAGGGTGCCCGGTCTCCTGCCTTGCAGAGCAGCCCAGGCGGTCTCAGCAGCTCTCGTCGCGCCTGCCCGCTTGCAGCTCCCAGCGGCCCAGCATCCCGACCCTCGCTGGCGCCCGCCTGCGACGCCCCACCGCAGGCAGCACAGTCCCGGGCGACGCCGTGCTCTCGAGGACGACAGAGGCAGATGCCCGGAGCCCTCGCAGGCTCAGCAGGGCGGCAGCGGGCCGTTGTGCCTCCCCGCCTGAGCCCCCGTGGCGGCCCCCTCACAGACGGGCCGGCGTGCTGCCCAGCCGAGTCAGCGCCGGACAAGGGGGGCGCGCCAGCAACCCGAGCGCCTTCCTCGTTGGCGCTGCCACCCGCTGCTGGTGCTCCCAGGGGGCCTGGCGGTGCCTTGCCCGTGCAGTGGACCCGCACCAGCCAGCGCAGCAGCTCCTTGCCCGAGTGCCTCCTCGCCATCCTCCACGGGCTCAGCTGCAGCCCGACGCAGCTCCCGTCCCCTCGCCCCCGCCCCCACCTAACGGCGAGCCACCGAGCGGCCGAGTGCCACCCAGCGGAGCCGCCGGTGGCGCGACAGCAGCAGCAGGCAGCCCTTGGCGCCAAAGCGGACAGCCTCTCTCATTTCAAATAATCGACCACCGTGCACGGGTGCAAGGGGCCCCCGCACAGCCAGCTCGCCTGACGCGGGCACCTCTGCCCGTGCCGAGCAGCGGCGCGGCGCCCGGTCAGCCGCAGGCGCTTTCAGAATTCAGACTTTGTGCCACTGCCAGAAAGCTGGAGAGAAAACTAAGTAGAGGGACTCTCACGCGCCTCCGCTGTCTCAACGACCCCCCTCCGCACACGCAGGCGCCTAGGCCTACCGAGGGCCGCCCGGCCAGCAAACGGGGGAGCGACAATGGTTGGCGACAGCCTTGCGCCGTGTTGTCTTGCCTTCTCTCGGGCTGCTGGGGCGGCCTTCTGGTGTTCTCTCTGCCCCGCTGGCCGCCCCAGCGCTCAGCCAGCGACTCAGCAGACGGGGTGGGCCTCGACGTAGTCGAGGAGGATGTTGAGCGTGCGGCGGATGGGCTCGGCGGCGCCCCAGAGCAGCTGGTCGCCGACGGTGAAGCACGAGAGCATGTTCTCGCCGACGCTGAGGTAGCGCAGCCTGCCGACGGCCACCGTCAGCGTCCCCGCGACCGCCGCGGGCGTCAGCTGCGCCAGCGTCTCGGGCTTGTGGTTGGGCACGACGCGGACCCACTCGTTGGCCGCGGCCAGCATCGCCTCGACCTCGGCGACGGGCACGTGGCGGCGCAGCTTCAGCGTGATGGCCTGCGAGTGGCACCGCATGGCCCCCACGCGCACGCAGACGCCGTCGACGGGGATCAGTGCGCAGCCCGCGGTGCCCAGGATCTTGTTGGTCTCGGCGCCGCCCTTCCACTCCTCGCGCGTCTGGCCGCCCTCGAGCTCCGTGTCGATCCACGGCAGCAGCGAGCACACCAGCGGCGCCCCGAAGCACTGCGTCGGCATCTCCGCCGACTGCAGCGCCGTGCGCACGCTGCGGTCCAGCTCCAGCGCCGACTCGCCGCACGACTGCCCCACCGTGCCATGCGCCGGCGTCAGAGCAGCGCCGCAGTCAAACGCAGACGCGCCGAAGACGAGCGGGCTGGGCAAGCGAGAAAAAAACGAAGTACAAAACCGGGGCAGCAATAACCACAAGTCCACTTGTAGAGACACAAAGTGCGATGTGTGTAGTATCGCTCCATTGCATGAGCCAACTAACTGGCTACCAAAGACAGACCGAAAACACAGGTAGACAAATGCCCCCAGGGGCGCGAGTGCATTCGCTTGGGCCCCAACACAGCGAAGCCAATTGCCTGCCCCGCGTTGTGTGTTGTAATCAGCACCGACCAGGCGCCCCAACACAGAAACCACAAGGGTTTCAGATTACGGGTCTAACGCGATTGAATCCGGTGAAAACCCGAGGCGGAGGGCGGTAGGGCAGCGAGGGCAGCGCACCTTGCCGGCGACGTACTTGATCTGCGCGACGAGCTCCTGCATGTTGGCGGCGCCGGCGCCGCTGGCGGCCTGGTAGGTGGAGGTGGTGACCCACTCGACGAGGCCGCTGTCGAAGAGGCCCGCGAGGCCCATGAGCATCAGCGAGACAGTGCAGTTGCCCCCCACGTAGTCGCGGACGCCCGCAGCCAGCGCCCTGTCGATCGCCTGCCGGTTCACCGGGTCCAGCACAATCACCGCGTCCTCCTTCATCCGCAGCGCAGACGCCGCGTCCAGCCAGTACCCCTGCGTGTCGTGTTGCGTTGTGGCGTCAGAACACAACACACACAGAGCAACAAAACGGAACAAACACAACAGCGAGACGAAAACAAACACGAGAGAAGCCATTCGTGGCAGCGCTGTGCGCAATGGCCCCAACCACAAGGACACATGGGATCGGTCAGGCCCCCAGTGGTGGGAAGGGCCCCGGTTTAGGCTTATCGTGGAGTGGCACACTGGACATATCGGGAAAAACGAGTACACTAACGCACAACAACCCAAAAGCAGCCTGCGCTTTTATTTATCCGATCTGCACAACCCCCTCCCCCCCCCCACGTCGCCATCAACAGCATCGCCGAGTAGCAGCGGGGAGGGCAGACCCGACGGAACCGAAGGCAGAACAAGAAAACCCGGGGGGAAGACGGACCTTCCCCAGAACACAACAAACGAGCGAAAAAAGAGAGCGCAACAACGCAACAACGCAACAACGACGAGGGAGGCAACAACGGGCCTTCCAGCCGGCAGCGCGGAGGCGCGGGTGCATGTCGTTGGTCCAGTCGCTGCCCTGGCACGAGACGAGGATGTCTGCGCGGGCGAGGGCCTCAGCGTCGCGGGCGTCGGCGAGGGGGGCCGCGGGGTCGGGGCCGCAGCGCTGCCCCACAAGCTCCGGCGACGTCGTGTAGAACGCGGCCTCCACGCGGCGCCCCCACAGGGCCGCGTCGCCCTCGGCACGCATGCGCTCCATCAGCACAGAGCCCACGAGGCCCCGCCACCCCACAAACGCCACGCGGACCATTTCTCTCGGCGGCTTCGCTCTTTTCGCTCTTGCGGTGCGGAAAATATCCTACGCAGATATCTCTGACGTGCTCGATGAGATCGCCACGTGAAATACGTGAAATGTCCCCGCTGGGCCGTTTGCAGCCGACGCTGCGAGCCTCCTCCTGCGAGCAGGAGGTGGGCTGGCGCGCGACTCCGCGGCCCCGGCCTCGCCCCGCCCCGGCCGAGGGCGACGGACCATAGAAGGAGCGCCAGAAGGGGGCACGAGGCCCAAGAGGGGCAAAAGAGCGGGTTCCGAGCACAACGGCCCCCACGTGGCAGCAATCACCGATCTCTGTTGCCAGCACGGGCGGACACACGCACCGCCCGGCCAGAGGCCAGGGGGGCCAGGTGGGGGGGCAGGGAGAGCGGCTTTCACAGCTGCTCGTACTGCGAGCGGGCGGGGCAGCAGGCCGAGCGGGAGATGGCGACGAGGAGGGCGACGATGCCCACGACGACAGCGGCCCCGGAGACGGCGATGGCGATGACGGCCCCGAGGCTCGTCCTGCGGCCGCCCCTGAGCTCCTCCTTGATCTCCCTGGCCCAGCGCGTGATGATCTGGCGCTCCAGCTCGCGGGCGGCCACCACCTCGGGCGGGTCGTGCACGGGGTCCGACCCGTAGAAGTCCAGGTGGTGCGCCCCCTGCACCCCCACAGCCACAGCCACACAGCCACAGCGTCAGCCGGCCCCAGACGACACCCACGCGAGCCAAGCCACGGATCCACGCACACAGGCGCACTTCAAGGACAGTGCGCAACAAGGATCTGTCTGCGCCACACGGAACACACGAGGGAGAGCAGCCCCTGGGCCAGCCCCCCCGGCAAATAAGACCACGCGGGCTGCATCTACGCTCTCCCGTGTGGCCTTGCACGCACGTGGCCCAAAGCCAACCGACTGGCCTCCATGGGCCACCATAGAAAGCAAGGCCCGCAGCAGCAGCCACGAGGAGGCCCACAGAAAGCTGCCAGAGGGGAGGGAGGGAGGAAGGGAGGGGAGGAGAGGGGCACCTTGTTGTAGACGATGGCGTGCTGGTCGAGGCTGGCGCTGACGTTGAGGACACCGCCGACCCACCAGGGGTCCAGGCGCCCGTTCGAGTGGATGATGCGCGTGCTGAGCTCGTAGTGGTACCTGTCGTGCAGGCGCGTGGGCGTGGGCTCGGCGCCCCACGTCCGCTGGCAGTACTCGCGCAGCGCCTCTGCGTCAAACGGCGCCGGCGGGAACATGTCCGTCACGTTGTTGGTGTCGGCGCCCGCGACGACCTCGGTGCAGCTCTGGTAGTCCCACGACATGGCGTTGGGGTCGCCGACGCCCCCGCCGCAGCCCGTGATGTCTGCGCACGTGTAGTACTCGTCGCTGACGTTGAAGCAGCGCAGCGCCCCCGTCGCGTTGTAGAGCGTCCCCACCGAGCGCCCCAGCCTCCGCGTCAGCGACGTCGCGTTGCCCTCGAGCCCCTCGCCGTCGCCGTCGTCGTCGTCGCGGAGCATGGCAGCGCAGGCGGCGTCGATGGGGTACGGGGGCAGGCCGACCCAGACGTTGGGCCACGGGTAGTCGAGCATCGCCAGCTGCGCGTAGGCGTTCTCGGCCCAGAGCGCCACCGTCCGCAGGCCCCCCGCCAGCGCCTCGAGCGGCTCGCAGAGGCCCAGCTCGGCGGCGACCCACGCGCGGCCCTCGGGGGTCGCAGAGCGCCCGAGCATCTCGCTGAACGCCGCTCGCACGAGCCCCGAGCACCGCGCGTCGCTCCCGTCAAACACCCGCGTCGCCGCCTCAAAGTACGCCCCCGACGGCACCTCGCTCCCGGGGTAGTACCGCAGCGGAGCGCTGCCAGCGACACTGGGAGGGAGGAGATTTTTTAGATATTCGGGAATCTGGATTCGGGAATCGGGGGCAGATATTCGCACGCGGCGTGGATGTCGTGGGGGTAGGCCGCGCGCATGTAGGAGACGAGCTCGCCGGCGTAGGAGCCGCCCCAGGCGATGACGGGGGTGTAGTCGGGGAGGTTCCGGGCGGCCTTGACGTGGGCGATGACGGCGACGTTGTCGGCCATGGCCTGCTCCACCGTCAGCTTCTCGATGACGCCCCGCACGTACGACCCCACGGGCCCGTACGGCAGCGACTCCCCGTAGAACCTGCCGCACGGCGTTGGCCACTACTACCCACAGCCCACAGCCCACACCGACGAAAACGGACAGCGGAATTGGTGCAACACACAACACAGCACAGCACAGAACAACGCAGCATACAAATAAGTTGAGCACACAACACAACACACCAAAGCAAACAACAGATTTTTCAAGCATACAACACAACACAGCAAATCAAATAACACAATTAATGTTTGAATACACAGCGTAGTACAGCGCAACAAACAACAGAATTAGTTGAGCACACAAGAAACCGAGGAATTAGTTGAGCACACAACACAGCGCACAATACAATACAATACAAAAAACAAGGAAAACACCAACACAGCAGCAAGGGGGGTGCGCGGCACCTGTGCTCGACGTAGAGGATCATGGCGTGCAGCTGCTTGGCGAGCTCAAACTGCAGGCCGTTGTGCCTGTAGCCCCCGTACACGTCGCTCTCGCCGCCGGCCGTGAAGAACAGCGGGCCCCCTGCCCTGTACTCCTCCGTGTACAGCAGGTACCTCTGCCTGAACGTCCTCTGCGAGCGCACGCGCACACCCCCCCCGCATTAATTTCCCGATTCAATTCGAATCGGACAACTCGGGACACTCTCGTCGCCCGTCCTGCGATCGGCGCTCCCCCGGTGTCGGAGGGGGGTGTCGTGTTTTGGGGTGTGTGTGTGTACCGTGTCGCTGGCGTTGAGGTGGTCGAGGCGCTGCGTGAACCACTTCTCCTGCGGCGCGGGCACGTCGGGCGGCTGCGCGGCGGCGAGGAGGGCCGCGACGAGCAGGAGCGCGGCGGGCAGCGGGTAGCGGGTGGCGAGCGGGAGCATGTGGCTGGCGGCTGGCGGTGGGCCCACACCTGCTGGGTGTGCTTTTCCGGTGCTGTCTTTGGCGGGTCCGCCTGTGCCGTTTAACTGACCGGCGCCGATTCGCCGGAGAAAAATATCTGCGGAATCCTGCGGTGTCACCGGTGACGCCGGGTCGCCCAGCGAGTTCGGTAACAATTGGGAAAAACAGCTTTGTGCTGCTTCACAATTAATTCCCCATACTCTGGTGCCGTGTCGAGGAGGGGGATCTGACGGGGGCAGCGTCAACTCACCCAGGAAGCAAACTGGTTCCCTGGATTCTGGGAATTTACTCGACTCGGCTAGTAGATAGCAGGACAGATCTCCCACACTCCCGCCAGCCCAAATCTGCAAGCGCAGCCCTGCCTGGAAGGAGATCCCTGCCTCGTGCCCTGTGGCTTGGTGCCGATGAGCAACCGAGAGCTGGCGACCGGACGGGCCAGTCGGCTTCCGATCTGCAGAACAACGCGAACAGCACACGTGTCCCAGTGGGCCCCCCACCCAGTCAGAAGATCCGCGAATCTCTGAGCCCCGGGGCCACAAAAGCAAAGGTAAAGGCAAGCAAGGCAACGCAGATGAGCACCAGCAGCGCCCCCGTCGTCGTCGGAGTCATCGGCGTCGGCCGCATCGGCCGCATGCACATCGACAACATCCTCGCGCGCCTGCCGGCCGTGCGCATCGCGTGGGTCTGCGACCTCCTCGTCGACACCGACGCTGGCACGCAAACGTCGAATCACCGGCCGAGGGGGCGCAAAATATCTGACACGTCACTGATACGCAACGCGATGCGCCCCCGCGAAGAAATGAGGGCGTGGCTCGACGCGCGGGCGCTGGGGGCGCGCAGGACGGCGGACTACCGCGAGATCCTCGGCGACGCGGCGGTGGAGGCCGTGCTGGTGCTGTGCTCGACGGGCGCGCACCTGCGCATCAGCCTCGACGCCCTCGCGGCCCGCAAGCACGTCTTCTGCGAGAAGCCCGTCTCCGAGAGCCCCGCAGAGGTCCGCCGCCGCCCCCGCCCTCCCCGCGGCACTCCAAGTGATTCGACTTTTTGCTGGGTGACGTGGCGGGCTGGCCGCTGTGGCCTCACTTTCCCCCTTCTGTGGGCTCCTTTTTTGAGGTGGATTGCTTCTTCCGGAAGCTTCCAGTCTCGATCGGGAAAAAGTGCTTGGTTCTGATTTCACTCAGCATAGCCGTTCGTGGTAATGCATTCCACGGAACTTACTTGGGCGTGCGTGTTTTTTCCTAATCGGGAGAGCGAATCGCCCTTCTTTTCCCGCATCGGGGAATACAGTGTCCCTTTTCCCGCTCTGACGTGCCGACGGGATCTTCTAGATCCGCGAGGTGATGCACGCGGTGGAGAAGAGCGGGGGGCTCAAGTACCAGGTGGGCTTCAACAGGCGCTTTGACCGCAACTTCGCCCGCGTGCGCGAGGCCGTGGCGCGCGGCGAGCTCGGCGAGCCGCAGATTCTCCGCGTGACGTCGCGGGATCCCACCTACGTCATGTCGTATCTTCTGCGCAGCGCCACCGAGGGCGGCATGATGGCCGACATGACCATCCACGACTTCGACATGCTCAACTACGTCATCGGCGAGCACCGCGCCCGCTGCACCGAGGTCTACGCGCTGGGCGCCTGCCTCATCGAGCCCGCGGTCAAGAAGGTCCGCCCTGAATCAATTGATTTCCCCGCGTTATTCGGGATATTCCAAGATTTTCCGCGATAAATATCTGCTCCCGATCCGCGAATCCCATTCACTTTTCCGAGGCGACGCGACGTGAGACGTCAGCGATGACGTGTGCGGGACTGAGCACCTCACCTCAACATCACAACACAAACACAACACAACACAACACAACCTCGCAGGCGGGGGACGTGGACACGGCGATTGTGACGCTGCGCTTTGCCGACGGGGCGCTGGCGTCGATCGACAACTCGCGCAAGGCCGTCTACGGCTACGACCAGCGCGTCGAGGTCTTCGGGACGGCGGGCTGCGTGGTGGCCGAGAACGAGGCTGCGACGACGTGCCGCTTCCTGAGCGAGGGCGCCGCGGGCAGCCGCCGCGAGCAGCGCGAGGCGATCCCCTGGTGGTTCACCGAGCGCTACCAGGACGCCTTTGTCGCCGAGCTCGCGGGGTTCGCCCGCTGCGTCCGCGCGGGGCCCGACGTCAGGCCCCTCGTCACCTGCGCCGACCAGCTGCGCGCCACCCTCCTCGCCAACGCGGCCCGCGAGTCGCTGAGGACCGGCAGGCCCGTCGCCCCGGAGCCCTTCTAGGGCTCAGAGACCTCTCTTCCCCTGCACGCACCCCTCTGGCGCCTGCAGGACAATCCAAGACAGAGCAGACCTTCTCCTGCAGCCCAGCCGCTGGGCCCACAGGGCACTGTGGCCCCCGGGCTGTGCGCCACACATCCGAACTGCGAGGTCTCAGCTCTGCTGTTTTATTACAGTGTGCGGCCCTGACCTGGGGGGCCACGGAGGAGAGGCCGGGCCTGCTGTGGGCGCTGGCCCTGGGCCCGCCAGCCCAAGCTGCTTCAGGTCCACTTGATGCCGCTGACGGTCACGCGGCCGCTCTTGTCGCAGGCGGCGCTGCACCACTGGCCGTCGAGCCAGCTCATGGTGCCGTCGCCCCAGTGGCTCAGCGTCGCCACCATGCCCGCCTTGAGCGGCGCCGTGAGGTCCTGCAGGTACGTCCCACAGCTCTTGAAGTCCATCGACACGCTCTTGGACCCCTGCGCCAGCGTCGCCACCACGTTCGACTACAGCGGGCCGAGGGGTCTCGTCAGCGGGACAGCTCGGCGGTTGGGCACGGGGCCTGCTGGGCGGAGAGGGGGCGCACGAGCTTGCCGCTGCTCTGCTGGAAGTCGAAGGTGACGGTGAAGGGGCTCTTGGTGTTGATCTTGTAGCCGCTGCCAGGCCCGTACGCCCCGCTGATGCTCGCGAAGTTCTTGCCGCAGCCACCGCCTGCACACAGCCCAGCGAGGCGCGTCAGGGGCGCAGCTCCCAGTGCGGAGGAAGAGGGGCTCGTGGGGGAGGGGAGACGACGCACCGTCGCACCACGAGTAGTACTTGTTGGTGGGGCTGTTGCACTTGTGGAGGGCTACCGAGAAGGCGTACTGGTTGGCCTCCATCAGGTCGATCTCGGGGCAGTACACGCCCCCCACCTTGTTGGCGTCGCAGTAGTAGTCCCCTGTGCGCGCACACACGGCTCTCGGTCAGTTGCTGCCCTCGATTCGTTGCTCCCCTCCCCCTTGAAAAAACGAAGTGCTTTTCGGGGCGTGCCCTGCTCGGAGCGGGCGGCTTTGCCAGAGGCGTCGTAGCCGGGCATGGAGACGAGGTAGAAGGCGGCGTTGCAGCCGCAGTGGACGGTGCTGAGGTCGACGGTGTAGCTGAGCTTGTGGCCCAGCAGCGGGAAGCTGTGGTAGATGCCCGAGGCCCAGCTCGACGGGCAGCCGTTGGCGATGTACCCGCGGATGTTGTGCTGCCCCGTCATCGCGGTGCCGCTCACCCTCAGGCGCCCGTTGCTGCCGCCCACCTGCACGACGCCCAGGCTCTGCGCCCTGCCCTGCAGGTTGACGCTGATGGCGCCTGGCGCAATTCCGCTACTACAGGAGCCTACGGTAGCAAAGTCGCCGCCAGTTATGAGTTAGTCAGAGTGCAAATCCGAGTCGTGAGACGGGCAAGCGGACCGAGTGCCATGCCATAGAGCAGCACCAGACTGAGGAAGAGAGCAGAAGACCACATGGACGGTTGCAGTTGCGACAATAAAGTGGTTGTGGGAGCGGTTGAGAGTCTTTAAGGGGAGTTAAAGAAATGAGCCAAACGAGCCAACACCACCCGCGAAGCCTATCAAACGGCTGAACGAAAAGTTGAGCTATCACCCAACGGCTTCCTGCACCTAGAGTGCACCCATATCTGCCGTGACGTTGCGCCCCCTCCCCCGCCTGCAACCCTGGCATGCACCAGCGGACCAGCGCCAGGCACGCAGCAGCCCCAGGGCACCCACTGCCTCTGCGCGCCCTCGTACACTGTGGCCGTCCACAGAAGCACATGACAGACAAGAGGGCCCGCGAGATCAGAAGCAACGAACACTCTCTGAACGGTTGGGCTGGAAGCTAGGCTGGGGCCCATGGACCAGCCCAGGATCAGGCTGCAGCGAACCTCTTGGATTTTGGCACTCGTGCGTGGCGTTACGGCGTTGGCTTCAGGAGGTGCCTGTCCGCCAGCAGGCTGGGGCAGCAGGAGGGGCAGCAGAGGCAGGCCCCCACGAATACGGGAGGCTTGAGAGATCGAACAGGCCAGCAGGGCCATCAGTGCATCTTGCTTTGTGTTGTGTCTGCGGTTTGGTGTATGCCGGGGCTGAGAGACCAGCAGCGGCAGCGGCGGGTGCCCTCCTAGACGTCGGGGCTGAGCTCGAAGAGCCTGGGCCAGTGCTGCCTCGTGCGCACGAACGACTCCCAGTCGATGCCCGGGTGGGCCTCGGGCTCCAGCAGCGCCCCCGCGGGCACCGCGAGCCCCAGCAGGTCCGTCATCGTCTCCGAGGGCTTGGGCACCTGCAGCCACACCTTCATCGTCCCCGCCCTGCTCCTCTCCCCCTGCGCAGCGGTCAGCCAGGCCTCCCAGACCCCCAAACCCTCAGCCCCAGCCCCCGCACGCCCATACGCACGTGCTCTGCGCACGAGGCCGCCAGCGCGGCGAACGAGGGCGTCTCGGCGGCAGCGGCGACGGGCATGGAGATCTCGCGGAGCCCCTCTGATCGCCACGTGAGTGCGCCAGGGGCGGCGTGCATGGGGAGGGGGAGAGTGACGCGCACGGAGCGCCTCGTTGATCTCCTTGATGGTGACCTCGGCCCTCTTCTCCTCGCTCGCGGGCTGCTCTGCCGCCGCCTTGAGCAGCTCGGGCACGACGCTCCTCTTGGCCGCGTGCTGCTCCGCCACCGACACGCGCAGCGTGTTGCTCTGCGTGGGCCTTTGGGGGAGGGCGAGCAAGGGAGGGAGCCGCGTTGCCTCAGAACGGTAGCCATAGAGAGAGAGAGAGAGAGAGAGAGAAGAGAGAGAGAGAGAGAGAGGCAGCGCACGAGGCGGGGCCCTGCGTCCACGGGGCGAGCAGGAGGGCCTTGAGGTTGGGGTACTCGTTGCTGAGGATGGGCACGTGGCGCAGTATGCTCACGACCNCCCTCAGCCCCAGCCCCCGCACGCCCATACGCACGTGCTCTGCGCACGAGGCCGCCAGCGCGGCGAACGAGGGCGTCTCGGCGGCAGCGGCGACGGGCATGGAGATCTCGCGGAGCCCCTCTGATCGCCACGTGAGTGCGCCAGGGGCGGCGTGCATGGGGAGGGGGAGAGTGACGCGCACGGAGCGCCTCGTTGATCTCCTTGATGGTGACCTCGGCCCTCTTCTCCTCGCTCGCGGGCTGCTCTGCCGCCGCCTTGAGCAGCTCGGGCACGACGCTCCTCTTGGCCGCGTGCTGCTCCGCCACCGACACGCGCAGCGTGTTGCTCTGCGTGGGCCTTTGGGGGAGGGCGAGCAAGGGAGGGAGCCGCGTTGCCTCAGAACGGTAGCCATAGAGAGAGAGAGAGAGAGGAGAGAGAGGCAGCGCACGAGGCGGGGCCCTGCGTCCACGGGGCGAGCAGGAGGGCCTTGAGGTTGGGGTACTCGTTGCTGAGGATGGGCACGTGGCGCAGTATGCTCACGACCTTCTCCCTATCAAACAGGTGCGCGACCTCTGCGGACTTCTTGCTCTTCCTGCACAGCAGCGGCGGCGGTCAGCAGCAGCGCCTCCCTTGCCCTCACCCCCACTCCCCCTCACCCCTGCGGCCCCTCGCACGCAACTTGTACTTGGCGGTGCGCTTGGAGGGCTTCTTGTAGTCGAGCATGCCGTCGGGGCTGAGGTGCAGGTACGACGAGTCCTCCTTGGCGGCCCTGCGCTCGCGGAGCACGTGGCGCACGTACTCCTTGAGCTTGGCCGCCTGCTTGCCGTAGGCCTGGGCCACGGCGTGCAGGTAGGCGGCCACGAAGACGTGCAGCGCCTTGCTGGCGCTCGTCTGCTGCTTGCGGGCCGCGCGGTCCTGCAGCTCGAAGACCAGCGGGACGCCCAGCGGGATCTCGCGGTGGCGCAGGCGCACGAGCAGCAGCACGAGGACCTTCCAGCAGCCCACGTGCTGCTCGGGCCCGCTGCTCCGCGCCAGCGCCGCCTGCAGCACCGCCGCCCGCACGCGCTCGGCGTAGCGCGCGATGTTGCACATCTCGTCGTCGGGCGCCACGACGGCCGCGACGCCCTGCGGCGACCCCGGCCGCTCGCGGACGCCCGCCAGCAGCGCGTCGGCGTCGCCCTCGGCCAGCAGCGCCAGCAGCGCCTCGAGCGCCGCGCTGCGCACGTCGGGCGGGCAGTCGCCGTCGCCGCGGCAGAGCGCCAGCAGCGCGCACATGTGCTTCTCCGAGACGGGCCGCCCCGCGGGCTGCGGCGCCCCGGCCATCGAGCGCGCGAGGCCCGCGACGGCGCGCAGCAGCAGCGACTGCGCCCGCGGCGCCGCGGCCTCGAGCAGGCGGTCGAGCACGAGCTCGGCGGCCTCGAGCTTCTGCGCGGCGCTTTGCGTCTTGCGCGCGACGGCCGCGACGGCCGCGCAGACGTCGAGGCCAAAGTCGGGCTCGCCCGCCGCGGGCTCCGGGGCCCGCGCGCAGCCCGCGAGCACCGCGAGCAGCGGGGCCACGAGGTCCACGAGCGGCAGCGCGGGCGCCTCGCCGACGACGGCGACGGCGGCCGCGAGGATCTCCTGGCGCGCGGGCAGCGCGAACCGCGGCACGTCGAGCTGCTGCAGGACGGCCGTGTAGAGGTACGGGTTGCTGCGCGCCTTGATGCCGTGCGCGATCGTCTGCAGCGCCTGCGAGGCGAAGGCCGGCGCGTTGGCCCACGCGTTGCGGTCGTCAAAGTACTGCAGCACGCGGCCCAGGAACGCCCCGATCGAGATGGGCTTCACGCGCGCCGCCAGGTCCTGCAGGCACTGCACCGCCAGCTGCCCGATCTCGGCAGCCCCGCCCGCGGCGGGTATGTGCGACACAGAGGGCACGCGGCCCACAGCGGCGACCGTGGCGGCGGCGGCGGCGGTGGCGCCCGGGGCCGGGGAGGGGGCGGCGGAGGTGGAGGGCGTCACGGGGGCGCTGAAGAAGGGCTGCGGCTGGCCGGGGGCCGGGGGGCGCGGGAGGTTGTCGAGAATGGCGGGGATGACGGTGGAGCCGCTGCGGCTCAGGAAGCCGTCGATGTTCTCGCTGAGGTCCAGCAGCCCAAAGTACGCCCGCAGCCCCTTGAGCCCGTTCTTCCGCGCCCTGCCCCACGCGCCAGCGCACAGCAGCAGCGGCAGCGACGAGTGAGCAGCGGCGACAGCAAAAAAAGGCGCCACAAACACACAGAAAATCAATTGTACAGCTGCAACACAACACAACAAATCTAAACACAGCACTACAGCACAACAGCACAACAGTATACGCCACAAAG
The DNA here is from genome assembly GCA_902651635.1 of Mastigamoeba balamuthi. Classification (NCBI taxonomy): domain Eukaryota; phylum Evosea; order Mastigamoebida; family Mastigamoebidae; genus Mastigamoeba; species Mastigamoeba balamuthi. Next base: position 272,586 of record CACRSC010000030.1, read on the forward strand.
GCCAGCGCGGGGCCTGACACGCAGGATGGCACGACTGAAGAGCAGCAGAGCGCCTCCGAGCACACGAACTTGCAGGCCACACAGAGCAGCAGAACACACAATCACGGGGGAGCATAACGCTCCCCCAGACCACACATACAGGCCACAGAGGCGCAGGGCACAGAGAGAGAGAGAGAGAGAGAGAGAGAGAGAGCAGCGGGGGCGCACTGTGTGGCCGAGGGGTCGCTGGTCGACGGCCGCGCGAAGATCTCAAAGTGGCGCAGCATGTGCTCCAGGTTCGTCCGCGCCGCCGCCACGGGGTCCAGCACCCCCACGTACGTCGCAAACTCCACACGTGTCGATGACGTCAGTGACACGTGGCACGTATGCCGCCGCGGATGGGCGCCCGTACTGTGTCGGTGGCCAGCGTGCGCATCTCGATCGACTGGTCCTCGCAGAGCGACCCCATGAGCCTGCAGGCCGCCGCGGTGAGTTCACCCGGAATCTCGAAAGCGGGGAATCAGGATCGCGATATTCTGGCTGGCAGAGTATCTCTCTGATTCCAGATATCTTCCCCCAGATATTCTGGATGGCAGAGTATCTCCCTGATTCCAGATATCCCGTGGCTGGGACGCAACTTGATCAGAGTGGTGTCGAACAGGCCGAGATGCTCCTTGCAGCCCTTGGCCAGCTCCGCGAACGTCTTCATCGTGATGTCCACGGACCTGTCCAGCGGTGCGCAAAAGCCGTGGCACGCCACATCGGGACACCGCGATTCCCGAACAGGCAACACAGACAGATATCAGTCAAGTATCTTATCGCCTAAGATCATATATTCGGAGATAATCCTGGAAATCGGAGATATAATAAGGAAGTATGGAATCGCGGGGGTGGGTGGTATCGTGCGGTAGGCGGCGCTTGGAGAGGTCCGACTGGAAGCGCTTCTCGAGCTCGCGGGCGACCTTGGGGAACTTGTGGGGCGACATGCCGCAGTAGAAGACGAGCTTGTTGACGTTGCCCATCTGGATGCCGCCGTCGGGCGTCGCCGGGTACACCGACGCGATGACCTTCTTGTACTTGGGCTTGGGCAGCATCGCTCCGCTCTGCAGCACCGCTGCGCCTCCGCGCCTGCGAAAACAAACGCGACCGGTATCTCTGGCACGCACCGGGAATATCCGGAGATTCACGAAATATCCTTCTGGAGGAGATACTCGAGATACTGTGGATGCACAGGCGGCGAATCTTCTGAAGTGGCAGGCGAGTCATTCCTCCAAAATTGGGAAGGCAGCCTCCTTTGCGCAGGGTTCCCGGTTCCCCCATATCGCGTCCTGAGAAATATCGCTGATTCTCTCGGGGAACTGCTGGAATTCTGCTGTACGGTCTGGTATTGTCCTGGAACCCTCTGCCTCCGCACTGGATTCCCGCTGTGTTCTCGCCTCAGGTCACCCGGCATCCATCCGAGGCACCAGCGAGAGCAGGCCCGGGGAGTGAGCGGTGTGACAGCACATATCCCGCCGGAGCGATTCAATTGAGCGGGCTCTGATGAGGAAATCGTGTTGCGGAAAAGGCACTGCGGCGAGTCATCCGCGTCCCACCCGTTCAATATCTCCCCACCAATACAATATCGCCTCTGCCCCCCGCGCACGCGCTCACCCCCGGGGCAGTGTGCGCCTCTCCCGCTAGGCCCGCGCCTGCCACGCCAGGTACCCCCGGCGCATCCCCCGGGCGCCCCCCAGGCCGCGACCCCCCGGCGCTCGCACGGGGGGCGCTGGGCGGCCACCAACCACCCCTGGCGAAATATCTGAAAATATCTCTTACCGGAGAGACCAACAACGACCCGCCCCCCTAACGCACCCTCCTGCGCTCCCTCCGCAGCAACCCTCGCGCACACAGGCGCGCGCGCAGCAGTGAGAGGGAGACAGCACGAGCGAGGGCCTCGCCGAGCGGCAGCCTGCGCATGTCGAGCGACGCAGCAGCGGCAGCGGCGCCCTCAGCGGCGGACACAGCAGCAGCGGACACAGCAGCGGCAGCAGAGGAGGCGGCGGAGGAGAAGCGGCAGAGGCGGCGGTCGCTGCGGCACCACCTGCACACGCGGCAGAGCCACAGCCGCGGGCACGGGCACCACCACAGGCACCACAGGCACCGCTCCAAGCAGAGCGACGGCGGCGCCGGAGTCGGCGAGGACGCCGAGGGCGCGCGGAGCACGTCGTCGTCGAGCGGGCGCAGCAGCGGCCACCCGGGGTCGCTGGTGCTGTCGCCGCCCCCGGAGGAGCCCCTGGGCGCCCGCAGGCACGCCCGCAGGCCCTCGCGCCACAAGAGCGGCCGCGCCGAGCAGCTCCTCGTCGACGACGGCGACGGCGGCGGCGGCGACGTCATAGCGCCCAAGCCGCAGACGCCTGCGCCCAGGCCGCCGTCGCTCGTCTCGTCTGCGCCCACAGCGGCAGCGGCAGCGGCAGCAGCGACGGGGCACAGGCGGACGGGGCACATCGGGGCCGGGGGGCGCAGCCCGGAGATGGGGGCGCACGCGGCGCTGATGGCGGGGCTGGCGGCGACGACGGGGTCGATGGCCGAGAGCGCCTGCTGCGGGGCGCGGGCGGCGCAGGGGGCGGCGGGGCGCAGGGCCTCTGTGTCGTCGTCGTCGGAGAGCGGGTTCTGCAGCGCGTACGAGGCCGGGGGCCGCAGCGACAGCCCCGGGTTCGCGGCGCTGGCGCAGGGCCTCGCGCGCAGCACGTCGACAGACGCGCACGGCGCGGCGCTGCTGCTGCAGCGGCCCGGCAGCAGCGGCAGCCCGCAGGCGGGCTCGTCGCCGCCGAGCCCCAAGGGGTTCCGCCTGCACGACGACGACCCCGACCGCCTCTCGCAGCGCCGCGTGCGCAGGTTCTCGGGGACGTTCCTCCAGCAGCTGCTCTTCTCGGGCGGCGCACCCGCCAAGCAGGCCAAGCCCGCGCCCCCGGCCATGTCGCCGCCCTCGGAGCGCTCGCGCAGGATGCACCCGCCGCCCTCGCCCCTCATGATGTCCTGCCGCCCACCGCCGCCGCCCCTCTCGCCCCCGCCCTCCCTGCCGCTGCCGCATCCGCCGACGCCCACGTCGCTCGCGGGCCAGCAGCAGCAGGCGCAGCAGCAGCAGCAGCCGCAGCTGGCGCCCTGCGCGAGCGCGGTGGACGCGTTCCCGGCGACGGCCAAGACGAGGCACCGGCGGGTGATGAGCGAGGGCGGGTCGTCGGGGGGCTCGGCGCAGAGGTTCGCGCAGGCGCTGCAGGCGGGCGAGGCGCAGGAGCCCCTCGGCCGCAAGAGCACAGACGTCGCCCGCGTGCAGCTCGCCTCGGCAAAGGCCGGCGACAAGCCGCTCTGGAACCTCTCGGTGCTCAGCACGGAGCTCCGCGTCGACATGCAGTCGCTCGGCACCGTCGCCGTACGCCCTCCCTTTGTTGCCTGCGTTGAGTCATCGCCCCGAGCTGCCGGCTCAGCCCAGCCCAGCCGCCTCGTTGCCTGCGTTGAGTCATCGCAGTGTTGGGGATTTCTGTGCCTGCGTTGAGTCATTACTCGCTTAACTCGTACCCGTCAGGTCTATGTGATCAGCGTGCACTCGAGGTCGGCGGGGACGTGGACGATAGTGCGGCGGTTCAACCAGTTCTACGAGCTGGACATGCAGCTGCGCTTCCGCTTCCCCAAGGAGAAGCTGCCCAAGCTGCCGCGCAAGAACTTCTTCAAGTCGGGCACCGACCCGCTGCTCGTCAAGGAGCGCGCGACGCTGCTCCAGAAGTACCTCACGCAGATCTGCGCCGCCCCGCGCGCCGTCCAGTCCTCCGAGGCCTTCAGCGACTGGCTGCGCCCCGAGAACGACATCGTGCGCCCCGTCCAGATTTCGAATTCCCGATTCCCGATTCCCAGAAACTCAATCTGCGAGTTGGCCCTATGCTCTGATTCCTCCCCCATCGCAGCCGCACCTGCAGAGCATCTCCAAGCCGGAGAAGCTGGGGTTCCTGCGGAAGGAGTCGGGCAGCGTGGTGCGCTCGTGGAAGCGGCGGTTCTTCGGGCTGGCGGGGCCCGTGCTGTTCTACTACGACGGCGACAAGCCGCTGGCGATGATGGAGCAGCCCAACCGCATCATCCACCTCGCCGGCGCCGTCGTCCGCACCACCGCGGCCAGGCAGCCCGCGCAGCAGGCCCAGCAGGCGCAGCAGCGCTCGCTGGTCTTCACGCTTGCCCCTCGGACGGGGTCGGCGCTGACGCTCGAGGCCCGAGACGCTGCGGACCTCGACGCGTGGGTCACGGCGCTGCAGCGCGCCATCGACGCTGCCTCGGTGGCCGCGGCTGCGGCGGCGTCCACCCCGCTGCCCTCGCCCGCGCCGTCGCCCCAGATCTCGCGCGGGAGGCCCTCGCCCGTGTCGTGCGCGCCGGTGGCGTCGCCCGTGGCCCCGCGGGCGGTGGCCCCGATGCTGAGCTCGGCGGTGCTCGAGAGCCCGCTGGCCCTCAGCGCCAAGATGCCGTCGCCCCCGCAGCGCAGCGCCGGGAGGATGCCGCCCGCCAGCCCCTCGATGGCCATACTGCCCTCGCCCCCCGTGTCGCCCCACGGCGCGGCCGCTGCCGCTGCGGGGTTCGGGTACGGCGTGGGCGTGTTTGACGAGCACCCGGCGGGGCTGTCGCAGTCTCTGCCGCCGCACATGCGGCGCTCGCCGCAGGTCTCGGACATGCAGCTCTTCCCCAGGGTCTCGTGCGAGCAGCAGAGACGCCCGCAGCCCCCCGAGAAGTCTCTCAAGGACGTGCGTGCCGGCCACCCTGGTTGCTTTCATCAAATGCCTCTCTCGTTTCTGTCTCTTGCCTTTCTCGTCTTTTCTACTGCCCTTTCCCTGCTTTCTCTTCCGTATAGTCTCACGGACAATACGACTGCCGCTCCCGGCGCAGCTGATTGTGGAGCACGGGGAGACGATGCAGTCGCACGCCGACACGATCGACTGGCCATCGAGGTTCGTGCACACCAAGGAGTCGGTCGAGGCCGAGCTCGCCATGTTCCTCAAGAACCTCGACGCTGAGATCATCGTGCGGACCCTCCTGTCGCTTACAGTTTGCCAACTTGGCGGGCGCGGCCTGCTTCAGTTGTTTGATAATACTTGAATGCCGGGCTCCTCATCTGTGCGCGTGGAGGCTCTGCCCCCGCCTCCCACACCGCTGCGGCGGGTCGCCCATCCATCTATTCCACATGAGCAAATCTTTTGCTTTGCTTCAATTGATCCATACAGGCTCCGCCAAAAATAACCACCCGCCTTTTCATTTAATTAAAAGCACGCACTCTCGCGACACCACCGCCACAACACCACCCGCAATGCTCCGCGCCGTGCTTGCCCAGAACACATACACCACCATCATCACGACCTCCACAACCACGACAACCACCGCCGCCAGACACGGCACTAACGCCACGGGACAGCGGAGGCAGGGGCAGGGGCAGGACACGCCTGTGCTGCGGCGCTTGCGGCAGCTGGCCTGCGAGATCCAGGAGATCAAGATCGACGCGTTCCTCAACGGCACGTCGTGCAGTCGCGACCGCGTGACGGCGATCCACAAGCTGGCGCAGCACGACCCCCACGGCTACGGCAACCGCCTTACGGTCATCTTCTCCAAGCTCTCGCGCCTCACAGAGGCCTACGCCCTCTGGAAGGAGACGCGCCCGCGCAGGATGACTCTAACAGAGTCCCCCTACGCCCGACTGCCGTCGCCCGCCCTGGGCCTCTCCCCGAGGTCCCCGCGCGCACCGGCGCCGTTCGCGGTGCCGCCGCTGTCGCCAGAGCACTCGCCGCCGTCGCCCAAGGAGCCCGCGAGCCCGTACATGTTCAGGGCGCAGCAGCCGCAGCCGCAGGGCCCGCTGCAGCAGCTGCAGCAGGCGCAGCAGGCACAGCAGGGGCAGCAGCTGGTGCCGTCGCCGGTGCAGTCGCCAGGGATGCACGCGGGGGCGTCGAAGCTTGTATGCAGGATTTGCGAGGAGGAGGTGCCGCCGCAGCACTTCAAGGAACACACCAAGTACTGCTCGCTGGCCAACAAGGTAACGGGCAGCAACGACACGTCGTGCGACAGCCGCATCTACGCGCTGGCCGACGTGCTGGGCGTCGAGCGCTACAAGAAGGCCCGCGGGCCCGCGGAGCACTACAGCGACGCGAGCTACAAGAGCGTCCTGCACATCGCCGAGGCGGTGCACTCGCTGACGTTCACGGCGCCCGACGCGCTGTCGAAGTGCCTGCATTACCTGCAAACGCTCGAGGGCATCCTCGAGGACACTGCGGACGTGTGCCTGCAGACGCTGGGCCGTCGTCTGTGTTCGGTCATCCAGGAGAAGTGGGGCGCCATCAACGAGTACCAGCGCCTGCAGAACGAGGCGCAGAAGCGCAGGGGCGCCGTCAACCTCTGGGGGCTCATCTCGCTGGCGCGGCCCGTGTACATGGAGGCCACGACGCGGCCCGCGGCCGTCGGGGGGTCGATCATCTCGCCGTCGTCGCGGCGCGACGTGTCGATCGAGGACTTCGTGATCATCAAGAAGATCTCGAGCGGGGCCTTTGGCAAGGTCTTCTTGGCCAAGAAGAAGTCGACGGGCGACCTCTACGCCATCAAGACGATCAAGAAGAGCGACACGGTGCGCAAGAACATGGTCGACAACGTGATTGCCGAGCGGCACATCCTGGGCTCGGTCAAGACGCCCTTTGTCGTGAAGCTCTACTACGCGTTCCAGTCGGAGCACTCGCTCTACCTCGTCATGGAGTACTGCAGGGGCGGCGACGTCGCCACGCTGCTCCGCAACCTCGGCATGTTCGACGAGCAGATGGCCCGCGTCTACGCCGCTGAGACGGTCCTCGCCCTCGAGTGCCTGCACCAGATGCAGTACATCCACAGGGACCTCAAGCCCGACAACGTGCGCACTCTCTGCCCTCCCAGCAGCTTCCCAGCAGCTAGGAGCCCCTGTGTCTGCAGCGCGTGGTGCCCTCGAGCACCGAGTGTACAACCACAGAGGTGAAGCGGATGAGTAGAAAGAGCTTCCCACCAGCACTGGACGCTACACCACTACACAGCCGCGCCTTGGCCTATCTGCTCACCGGAGACCCCTCTCTCCCCTGCAGATGCTGATCAACGAGAAGGGGCACATCCAGCTGACGGACTTTGGGCTGAGCTCCATCGGCGTCATCGACTCGAAGCGCACGCGCGGTACCTCGGCGACGGTCGACAAGGACGGGCGCCCCGTCTGCACCATGTCGCCGGGCATCGGCCTCGCCACGCCCCCCGCCTCCCCCGCAGACGAGCGCCAGCCCCGCGTCTTCGGCACCCCCGACTACCTCGCCCCCGAGATCCTCCTCGTGCGCCCTCCTCACCTGCCTTGCGGGCTCAGTTGACTCTTGGACTGACGGACGGACTGGCTGGCCGACGCAGGGGACGGGGCACGGGCCCGAGGTGGACTGGTGGGCGCTGGGCGTCATTCTGTTCGAGTTCTTCACGGGGATCCCGCCGTTCAACGCCGACACGCCAGAGGCCATCTTCGAGCGGATCCTGCGGCGCGACATCGAGTGGGAGGACGTGATACCGCCCGACGCGCGCGACCTGATCGACAGGCTGCTGGTGATCGACCCCGCGCGGCGCCTGCGGGCGGCAGAGGTCAAGCGGCACCCTTTCTTCCGGGGCGTCAACTGGGAGACGCTCTACGACGAGCCTCGCGACGACATCTTCGTGCCCAAGCTCGACGGCGCCGAGGACACGAGCTACTTCGAGGACCACGGGCGCCAGCGGCCCTCGGCGACGACCACGGCGCCCGGCGACTCGCCGCTGACGGTGCCCGCCGACGAGGCGCTGGCGTTCACGGGCTTCAACTTCACCAACACCAACTGCCTCGAGGAGGACAACCTCAAGATCGCCGAGGAGGCCGAGAGGGCCTCGCACGAGGCCGGCGACACCCCCGCCCCCACAGCAGCCCCGCAGCAGCAGCAGCAGCAGGAGGGCGACGACAATGATGTTGCCGAAGAGGAGGCACAGGCACAGGCACGCGCGCGCGCAGGGTCAGCAGCACGCGCGCAGCAGCAGAAGAAGCCCTGAGAGGAGCGCGCGCTGGCTCGCATCCCCTTGGCAGCGGATCTCTTGGGCGACAGCCCCCCCAACAGTAACAAACTTGGACGACTCGCCCGCGCCCAACCCACGCACAACCTCCAAAGCTCGCACTCGCGCACGACCCCCTAACTCCCTCTGCCTCGCACACACCACACCCAACCCTAGTGTCTGTCTCTCTCTGTGCTCTCAACACCCTCGCAACCCACCCCCTTCACTCTCCCTGCTTGCCTTCCCATCTACGCGTGCGAAAACAACAACACAACACACCCCTCTCTCGGCCTCTCTGGCTCTCTGGTGTCTTCCCGTCTGCCCAAGATTGCACTCGCTGGAGAGCTGTGCGCCCGCTGCCAGGGAGCACAAGCTGCAGGAGGGAGGGGGATGGCGCCGCAAGGGCACCTGCCTGTTGTATGGTAACCAAATAAAAAAGGCGAAGGATGTTTCTGGGCCACAGCAATCAACTGTGTTGCGGCACCGCGACCCGCGCCTCGCCCGACTGCGTGAGGCGCAGCCCAGCGGAGCCCGCGGACGTCTCGCGTGCTACATCGTGCTCCCTGCACCATTGCTATTACCCTCACTACTGGCTGCGGGAGTGGCACGCCAGCTGCGTCGACAGGGCCGCACAGATCAATGACGTGTGTCTCAGATTAATGATGCGGAAAGGAGATTCGCGTATCCGTGCTACGCTCGAATAACATAAAACCAAACAGAAAAGAAGTGCCCTTCGGGTGTGTCCGCTCCCCTGCGCCGACGCGCAACCCGCGAGTCTCGCGGACGCCGCTGTGGTCCTCTCAGGAGACCTGCACTCGGTGCGACCCGCAGCGCGCCCCGCCGTCGCCCTCGTCTGGGCGGTCTGCGCCCACCCTTCCTGCCCCCTTCATTATCCCCGACCGTTCCTTCTGTCTGTCTGACGTCACTGCTTCACCCCCAACGCGAGCGCCGCCAGAGCGGAAGGCGGGCACATCAAGACCGGCTGCGCGCGCACGATGCCGCGGAGTGTGATCAGGCCAGGAAGAAGCGCGTGCTGGTAGTGGTCCGCGTTTGAGTAGAGCGGCTGCTCGTCGCCAAGACGCTCGCAACTGCCGAGCTCCTCTTCAGGCTCTCAGACAACCCCGGCGCGCCTTTGCTCTGGCGCGAGGTGCTCGGGGCTCTGCGGCAGGCTGGGCTGGGCGCGGCCATAGGCAACACGGATCGTGGGTAGGTTTACCCCGCCGACCAAATTGCTCTGACTGACCTGTTCTGCCCTACTCCACACTCGCCTTGCGCTGCGGCAGAGGCAAAGACCACGTGCCGTTCCTGCGCTCTTCTGCGAGCTGATGGACCGCCGAGAGGCCACGGAGCGCGAGGATATAGCGCGGGTGGTGGTCCACGCCGAATACGTCATCGTACGGCGATTAATCTGTAACCCCTCGTTCGAAGGTTTCGGCCCCTAAGGCTCCTTCCACGCTCAACACCAGGACAGCAGATTGCACAGGACCAACCCCACCGAACGACCACAGCACGTTCTGGCGGCGGATTTGAAGCGTCGGGACACTGGACACCGCTGTGCCCGACAACCCTCTCTGCTCTTCTTCTGGATCGTCACATGCTCCCCACAGTCTTCCACGCCCTTTACGCAGACCTCTTCGACAGAAGCTCCTCCTTGCGGCATCTCGCGGTTCGTCTCTCCCGACACTGGCGACAGCGTTGCCAACTGGTATCTGTACAGGGGCAACTGCAGGAGCATGCGTTTCCCCTCCTAACATTTAAACCGCATCTCCAGGACATTGGCGGCGAAGGGCGTGATGGAGGCATCGTACAAGACCGTGACAGGGCAGACGCAGCAGTTCTCGACTCAGCAGCTCGTCAACTGTGTGCAGCGCGGCAACGACGGCATGGGCGCCGGCTGCCAGGGGGCACCTACCAGATGGCCTACGACTACCTCAAGTGGCAAAAGAAAAACGCCAGATACAAAACAAAAACAAAAACAACCACGAGGACTCACTTGTTCATGCTTTACACTGCAGTTAGAACGTTCACCAAGTGCCCCATAATGCGTATTCGCATATGAGGAGCTCAAGCCTGTGATCTTCTTCTGATTCATAAAGATCAGATCGTCGGGCTCGTGATGATAAACAAATTATCAACATTGGGATCGTCTGACCACAAATGATAACAACTTACAGTTCAGTGAGGCCCTTCTGTTTTTTCATTTAACCTGGAGAGTGCAGGGGTGGCAGAAGAGGAGGGAGTGCTTTTGGTTGACATGCGGGGAACGTGGTGTGACCTAGCATATTGATTCTCCAACATATTTGTTCCTTCTCAGTAGTCACGCATACTGAGGGCCAGATTCTCCTGTGCCTTTCCTCACTGTTCTCACTGCAACGGAAATCAGCAGTACTTCGGCATCCCACGACATTTTCGTTTCGTGGGCTGTGTGGGCCGCATTGGGAGCAACTCAGCAATCGAGCGACCAACGCTGTGCTGCTTCCTCGGTCAAGTCTTACGCACGCAGCCACCCAACAAGGCACGTGATCTGCGCCAATGCTCTGCGACAGGCGACGACAGCCAGCTCATTTGGTTGCTCCATGCTCGCACTCGGCGGCCTGCTCGCCTCCGAGAAGGTCCGCAGTGAGGTCCGACTCACCCAGCCCCACGTCGCCGGTCCGCAGGGCGAGCATCGCAGCGTCGCGCCTCCTCTGCGCTGCCTTGCCCCGCGCTGGCGAGATGAGGGCGCCGAGCACAGCGCAGCAGCCCAGCACCGCAGCCGAGGACCCGAACAGCACCTGGTAGCCCTCCCTCGCGTACGCCCGCACTGCCCCCGCGTTCCCCGAGCCCTGCGAGGACTCCGACGACGGCGACGACGACGCGGGGAACGCGGCGAGCACGAGGCCGTTGACGAGCTGCGAGGCGACGGCGGCCAGCGTGCCGACGACCGAGAGCAGCGCCACGTGCTTGCCGGCGTCGAGGGCGCAGGGCAGGACGTCGTACGAGACGGCGCCCTCGACGGCGTACCACACGCCCTGGCCCACCGCGAAGGCCCCCACGAGGGCCAGCGCTGCCCACAGGCGCCTCGCGAGGGCCGTCGCCGCGAGGGCTGCGCACATGAGCGCCAGGCACGCGGCCAGCGGCGCCCTGCGGCCCCAGCGGTCGGCCGCGAGGCCCGCGGGCAGCGAGGCGGCGGCCACGAGGGCCAGCATGGCGACGCCCGCGAGCGACATGCAGCGCAGCGCGTCTGCGGCGCCCAGGCAGTCGGCGAGGAAGTACTGCAAGGCCTGCAGGAACCCCGCGGCGTAGAGCGCGCCGAACCGCTCGGCCAGCAGCAGCGCCCAGTCGGCGTGCTCGCGCGGGTCGAAGGCGAAGCCGCGCAGCTCGCGCCAGAGGCCCGGCCGCTCGGCCTTGCGCGCCCGCGGGCCCTCGACGGCGCAGCGCAGAGTCGCGAGCGGGAGGGCCAGCGAGGCGCAGGCGAGGGCGGCGGCGCAGTGCCACACGGCCAGCCCGGCGAGGAACAGCGCGTAGACGAGCGCGGCGCCCGCGATGGTCAGCAGGGAGACGACGCCGTTGGCGAGGCCGTGCTGGGCTGCGGGCAGCGCGTCCGAGACAAGGGCCATCGTGGCGGTCTGGCCGCAGGCGACGCAGAGCTGCACGAGCGCGTAGGCGGCGGCCACGCAGGGCAGCGACTCCGCCCAAGAGGCTGCGGCCCACAGGGACCACGCGGCAACGAGGCCCAGGGCGCTGGCGAGCACGAAGGGCCTGCGGCGGCCCCACCAGCCCGCGGGGCGCAGGCGGTCGCTGGCGGCCCCGAAGGCCAGCGCGAGCAGCGACAGCGCGGAGCCCAGCGCGCCGATGGCGCCCGCGAGCTCCGAGGCAGAGGCCGGGGCCAGGCGCCGGGTCTCGTGTGGCAGAGCCAGCGCACTGAGCCTGCGGAGGAGCGAATTAATGGCAGCAGACAAGCAAAAAAAAACTAAGTCAACGGGGGAGACGGGAGCTCTACTGGGTGGAGCCCGCGGTGGCCGCCACCATCGCGAGCATCGAGGTGATGCGCAGGGGAGGCATCTTGGGGGGCTCCTCAGCCATCGGTCGAGCCTGCAATGGAAACCAGAAAAACCCGGAAGGAACCGCAGAGAACCGTTATGGCCCAGAACAGCGGGAACTGCACACACAGCGCGCAGTCACCGAGCACCGACGGGGCGCGTGGGGTCTGCTGAGGAGGCCCCAGATATCAGGAAGATATCTGCCCTGCGGGGAGATCTCGCCGATATTCGGTTCTGTGCACAACCGTAACAACTGCTTGCCTGTGAAAATGTGCACCTCCTCCACACCGACGGGGTTCGCTCTTCTGTTTCTGGCAGGGCTCGCTGCCTCGGCCTCGTGCAAGCGCGGCGTGGCGTACAGCTTCAAGAAGCAGGCGGACATCGCAGCCATCTCTTCTGCCAGCTGGTGGTACAACTGGGCCACAAAGTGCGCTGCCTCTCTTCTCTGCCCCGCCTTTTTTGTGCAGCGCTGGGAAAATGAATTCGAACACAAAATTAAAGTGCAGCTCCAACTGCAACTTCAAGATCGACTGAACATCACCCCGCAGACCGGACCCCGGCATGGAGAACACCGGCGTGGAGTTCGTGCCCATGGTGTGGGGCGGGGACTTCGACGTGGACAAGGTCGCCAGCGAGATCCCCAAGGCACGCTCGCCTTTTTTTTTGCTCCCACAAAGTCTGTTTTTAGGGGTTTATGAATTTGTGCAGCCGTTGCTGACAGTGCTCTGCGCATCACGCACAGGGGTCCAAGTACCTGCTGGGCTTCAACGAGCCCAACTTCAAAGATCAGTCGCACATGACCGCGGAGACGGCCGCCAAGCGCTGGAAGGATGTCGAGAAGGTCGCGGAGAAGGCCGGCATCGAGGTCCTCGTCGGCCCCGCAGTGAACTGGAGCCCCAACCCCGAGTTCGGCAGGCACGTCCGCACCACTGCGCTGCCCCCGCTGCTGTTAGCTGGATGGGGCCTCACGCCTGCAGCGCAGGGACCCCGTGCTGTACGTCAAGGATTTCTTGGGCAACTGCACGGGGTGCAGGGTCGACGCCATCGCGGTGCACAACTACATGTGCTACCCCGTCAACGTCCGCAACTACGTCTCGAGCTTCTTCGTCTTCAACAAGCCCATCTGGCTCACCGAGTTCGCCTGCGGGGAGGACGGGTACGCCCCCACCTGCCGCACGTCTGTCCCTCGACCCCCTCGATTCTGACCGGTCTGCTTGGCGCGTCTCACGTCCAGGAGAAAAACTGATCCTGAGAGGCAGAAGGACTACATGACCTCGGTCAACTGGCTCGAGTCGCAGCCCAACGTTGCGCGCTACGCGTGGTTCTCGGCGAGGTCGACAGAGCTCCCCCCCTCGAACCTCCTGACGGCGCAGGACGGGCAGCTCACTGAGCTCGGCAACCTCTACAACAGCTTCGCCGGGGCGCCGTGCGCCTCCCCGCAGTCGGAGAGCCACGCCCAGGCCTCCTCGCGCCCGGGGAGCCAGACCCAGGCCTCCTCTCACCACTCCTCCCACACCTCTCGCACCTCCTCCCACACCTCCTCTCACCCCGAGAGCCATGCCCATGCTTCCTCGCAGCACGTAAGTCATTCCCTGCATGCCTCTCCTTCATCCCACACACTCTCTAAGCCCGTCGTGATATCAGAACGGAGGCAGCAGTGCGTCGGCGATCTCTCTGGGAGCTCTGATTCTCTCTCTCTTGCTCTGGGAGTAGTCCAAATACACAGCACAGAACAGTGCTTTTGTGGCAATCCGGTTGACAATACACGAGGTTTCGAGGTCGGGCCTCACACCACAGATGTCCCAGGGAGCCTGAAGAAACGGCATGCAGCCATTTCAAGCGTGATCGCGACACGCACTCTGTGTTGCCTCCTGCTACGCAATACAGGCTGGCCTGCGCCGATGTACCAATCGACGAGCTGCGCAGGCAACGCAGGAGACCCTCGAAAGCCCCGAGGCGCGCCATCAACCGAGGTTGCGTTATGCACTGCGACCGATTCTCCACCTTCTGGCACAAAGAAAGCTCTGTCAGCACAGCGGCGATAAGCCCTCCAAGACCGCACACTGGTTCACAGCCCCATAGTCACAGAGGGGAGATGAGTCTTGTTATTCTATTCGTGGTGGCAGCACGGGGTCACCGGCTCCTCACCAATCGAGAGCACGGGCGACGCTCAGCAGGGCCAACAGAAGGCAGGGGGCGGCAGACACAGACGTCTGCGACTTGGCGCTGGAGGAGTCCCGCACGTGCTGTCCAGACGACGTCTCGGCCTCAGCGGACCTGCTCGACGACACCGCAGACGCCGAGGCACTGCTGCTCTGACGCGGGGCACCCGAGCTGCTGCTACTGGCCCCCTGAGCACTCGGAGACGACCCAGAGCTCCTGCTGCTGCTGGCGCTGCCCGAGCTCTGCGCGGGGGCTGCGCACGAGTCGAACACGGCAGCGGCGCCCGGCAACACCAGCGGGTGCTGCAGGGTGAAGACCCTCCCCAGCGAGCTGCGCACCATGAACACAGGCGAGCCCTGCTTCTTGCCGTACACGTGCCGCAGCTGCGTCCCCCACTCTGGCAGGCGCGAGCACGCAATCAGTGTTTCCGCGGGCCCAAGTCAATTGAACGCTGGCGGGCAGAGAAATCGAACCGTATGTCTCCATCGGAGACGCGTCGCCCCAGAGGACCATCGCCTCCGTGGCGTTGAAGCTCGTGTCGTTGAGGGCGAGCGCGATCAGCGTGGCGTTGCCCGCGCCCTCGGCCGCGGCGACCGTGTGGCACGCGGGCCTCTGCTGGCCCAGCAGCGCGACGACGTTCCTGGCGAACCCCACGCGCATCGCGGCGGGCATGTTCTCCATCCCCAGCGCCGACACCGCGCAGGCCGAGTGGAAGCTCAGCTCCCCGGGCATCTCCTGGTGCACAAACGCCTTGGCCAGCAGCTGCGCGGGGGCCGCGTGAGGCGCGGGCGCTGAGGGCACGAGGGGCGGGGGGGGGAGCGCACAGCGGTCGCGTTGAGGGCCGAGGGCATGAAGAGGGGGATCTCGCTGTTCTTGCCCTTGTAGTCGATGGCCCGCAGCTTCTGCGCGCTCGCCAGCGCCGCGGGCGCGGTCGCGAAGGCCCTGGGGGTCGCCACGTGCGGCCTGACGCCCGTCACGGTCGTCTCGTCCTGCGCGGGGGCTGCGGTGAGTTGCGGCGCAGGCCTGCGAGCGGACGCACGTCGTAGAAGTCTGTGCCGCAGAGCACCTCGAGGGTGAGGCCGCTCATCGGGGGGATCCCCCACAGCTGCGGCAGCGCCTGGCCCATCGTCACCAGCGCCGTCCCCGAGTTGGTGAGCCTGCGGTGGGCCAGCGCGTGAGCCCTGCCGGGGAGGAAGAGGGGAGGGGAGGGAAGGGGAGGGGCCCGCACTCGGTGGTGAAGCCCTGCATCATTGTGAGGCGCGTGTACGAGGCCTGCGGGAAGACGCTGCCCGTGAAGACGACGACGGCCCTGTTGCGGCCGTAGAGCGCCTCCGGGGGGTACTGGAAGGAGCCGTTGCAGCCCACGTCCCAGAGGCCCGTCGACCAGCCCGCCTGCCGGAACGCCTGCACGTAGGCCTGCGAGACGTCGGGCGTGCCGTAGCACGAGCTGAAGTCCATGTCCACCAGCAGCACGTCCGTCGTCTTGGGCAGCATCGCCCTCGCCCACAGCGGCGCGTGCGCCACCACCGCCCCCTCGCTCTCGATCACCAGGTGCGCCTGCAACATTCCCGCGCAGGGGCCCAAGTCAATTGAATTCCGCCCACGAGACCACCAAAGCGGAGGCCGCGGCTGCCTACCGAGTGGTCGCCCGCTGACGACGTGTTGACCGACACGTGGACGACGAGGACCTCGCCGGCAGCGAGCGCGTCGACGGCTGCGGGCTGCACGGCGAACGCGGCGGCGCCGCCCGCGTAGACGCCGGCGATGGCGGCGACGCGCAGCGACACGTTGCGCAGCGCCACGTAGGCCGCGACGCGGACGACGGCGACGGTGGCGCGGCCCGCGGGGACGAGCGAGAAGCTGAGGGCCGGGGGGTCGAGGAAGAGCGCGGGGCTGAGGGCCGCGAGGGCGTCGACGCGCCCGGCGCCCGTCTCGAGGGGCCCCGCCTGGTTGGCCCTGTTCTGCGACGTGTAGACGCGCGTCGACGACGTAGTCATCAGCGCGCTCTTGACCTCGGCGGGGCTGAACGCCGGGTGCGCCTGCAGGACCAGCGCGGCGGCGCCCGCGACCTGCGGGGCGGCCATCGACGTGCCCGAGGCGCTGCCGTAGCCAAAGTGCGCCTGCGAGCCGACGCCCTGGCCGAAGCCCGCGGCGACGACCTGGTAGCCCGGGGCGGCCACGTCGATGCCCATGCCGAGGTCCGTGCTGGGCCCGCGGCTGCTGAACGTCGCCACGATGTCGGCGCGGTAGTTGGGCGTCGCGTAGCCCTGCGGGGCGACGACGACGGCGGCGCCCCCGGGCCGCTGCGACATCGCGACGAGCGTCGGCTCGGCGCTGGCGTCGACGGCGACGACGGCCAGGCCCGCGGCGGAGACGCTGGCGCCGTGCGAGCTGAGGACGACGAGCATCGAGGCGCCCGCGCGGAGGGCAGCGGCGGCCTTGTCGTCGAGCGAGCAGCCGCCCGACGTGTCGCCGTCGCGCACGAGCAGTGCGCTGCCGTTGTGGCTGCCGTTGGCCAGCGCGCAGCCGCCCGACTCGGCAACCGTGGGCACCTCGAGCCTCTGGGGCACAGCCGACGCCTCTGTCGACGCCACCACAGAAACTGCGGATGAAAACAAACGGGGTCAGAAAGGGGGAGCGGAAATACCGCACAGGCTATTCAATTGATTGGCAACGCCGTGATTCAGCATATGCTCCCCTCACTTCCAGATTCCACTGGCAGCGCAACAGGCCAGCTGGAGTCCAGCCAGCGATTGAAAAAACACACAATGGGGAGCAGTGCCCCCAATGAAATCAATTGACACTCGCGTAAAAACGACAAACAGACACGCAAAGAGGCACTTTCACTGGCGCTGCACGCAGTCGCCGGTCCAGAGTCCTCGCAGGGGCACCGAGAGAGCGAGCGAGTGGGGGGGGAGAGGGGCACCGGAGATGTAGCCGGAGGCGTTGAGGGCGGCCTGCCACATGGGGACCGTGTGCAGCGCCAGCGTCGTCAGCTTCGTCGACGTCACCGCTGCCACGCGGATGCTCGTCTCCTCGGGGTGGTCCATCGTCGACACCATGTCCCCCGAGTTGCCCGCCGCGAACACGAACACGACGCCGTGCTGCAGCGTCGCCGCTTTCTGCAGGGGAGATTCCAAATACCATATCTGTCAGAAATCTAGATTTGGATATGGGAGTTGGAAATTGAGATTTTCGCACAGCGAACACGGAGATGGGGTTGTTCGAGTCCTGGAACGCCGTGTCGCCCCACGAGTTGCTGATGACCTGCGCCCCGTCGGCCACAGCGTCCTCGAGGGCCGCCAGGCACGCCGACGCCTTTCCCGATGGCTGGCTGCATTCGACTCAGATTAATCAGTCCCAGATATTTATGACGCAACGCAGGCAGTTCTGAATTGGCCACCGCACCCAGATTTGTTCATGTAGAAGACACGGTAGTTCATGACCCAGGCATACGGCGCCACGCCGGAGATGTTCAGGAACCTCCCGTCGGCGATGATCTGCACCGGCACGCCCGCAGCGGTGGAGCTCGTGCTGCGGGGGAGATATTCCGTTGATCCCGGATCTGAAATCATGAGGGATGCCCGATATCTGCCTCGTACTGGACTCCGTGCGAGTTCTTCAGAGGGCCTGGCCAGCTGTGGCTATCCGTCTCGTGCGGCGGGTCCAGCGGGTCAAAGTACGCTCTCGACACGATCAGCTTCCCGTTGCAGTTCCTGTAAATATCTTTCAGGAATATGTCATTTCTCCGGAGACAAGCCGCACTCGGTCTCTCCCAGCCCAGGCGCCGGGATGTCGTGTGGCCAATCGAACCCCGCCCCGCTCATCATCGCCACCTGAATTGCCAAGATTTCGGAATGTGAGGATTCGAATTCCGGGAATATTCCGAGAATGACGCACGTCCTTGTGCGTCCCGCCGTCGACGACGGCGATCTTGACGCCCTTGCCGGCCTTGAGGGGCAGCCGCGAGGCCCAGGCCGCCGGGACGTTGCAGAGGGGCTCCGCGGCCCACAGGGTCTCGCGCACGTCGTGGTCGGGCCACGCGCCGACGACCCCCGCGCGCGACCGCAGTGACGTCAGCACAGACTGCGCGTCGGCGCCGGCGTTGGCGACGACGGTCACGGCGTTGATCACCGAGGTCAGGCGGGCCTCGTGCAGGCTGCCGCGCTCGTCGGCGAACTCGGCCAGCGCCATCCCCGAGTCGCGCCTGCGGGGGCCCCGAGTCAATTGACCCGCCCGCGCCAATTTTGGACCCAAACACGCTCGCGGGAGCGTCGGGTTTTCTGTGGCATCTCGCCGCGTCCACCGCGTTTTGCGCGAGTGGATTGGCAGCCCAGGCCATACGTCATATGACGTGCGAGCCACAGGGGCGGGAAAGCGCCACCGAAATCGCCGGCAACATTGGCAATCGACATTTATCTGAAAGAGGAAAAGAAAACCTGCTGCGATGCTGCCCGCAACTGCACGGTGCAGTGGGTGTGGGGACGCAACTTGAGCGAGCTGAGGAAGCGGTCCTGCATGGCCAGGGCAGCCAACTGGCGCGCGGCGCGCGGGCCCAGCGGGGGGTCGGCGAGGCGCACAATGAACCGCAGGCCCGCAGAGCCCACGGGGCCACCGCTGGCAGCACCGCAGACGGCGCAGGGCAGCAGCGCAGCCGCCAGCAGCACAGCCACGGCAGCACACCCAGCCCCATGCAACAGCATCTCCGGAAACGACGAAACTCGAGGGGGCAGCTGGCAGAGCCTCGTCCAGTGCGAGGCGCTTTTGAAACTAAAATAGTGCACGGATAATCAACCCTGTGCACCTTCAGGCAAAAAAAATCTCTCGGTCAGGCAGATTTTTCCTCAGAGAAGATTCAGGAATCTCTGGTGCATCGTATCCCCGAAAAATGGCTGAGCTGGAAAGCGAGTGGCTACTGCGCAGCCACGTGGCCCCCGCGCTGCTGCAGCGCCTGGCCACGCTGCCCACCGACAGCGCCCGCGTGTCCGTGGCCGCCGACCTCGTCTCGCTGGCCGTAGCGTCGCCCGTGCTGCCCGTTCTCGACGCCTCTGGCGCCCGTCAGCTCTGCTCCTCGGGGCCCTCGCTCGCGGCAGCCGGCGACCTCCTGCTCAGCCGCGCGCTCGCGGGCGACGCCCCTGTCGTCGGGGCACTGTTATCGCGNCGCAGCAGCTCGCGCAGGCCCTCGCGGCCGCCTGCGCCCGCGGGCACCTCGACGCCGTCCGCGCGCTGGCGGCGGCGCCCTACAGCGCGGGGCCCGCAGAGGCGCGGTGGGAGCAGAGCCGGTGCCTGCGGAGCGCGTGCGCCAGCGGCTTCGCGGACGTCGTCGCGGAGCTCTCGCGGGCGCCGTTCCTGCTCGCGGGCCCCGACGCGCTCGTGGGCTTCCAGGAGGCCTGCCTCAACGGCCACGCCGCCGTCGTCGAGCTGCTCGCCCGCCCGCCCTACGCCCTGCGCGCCTGCGACGCGCGGCTCGACGACAACTGGGCGCTGCGGTGGGCCTGCGCCAACGGCCACACGCGCGTCGTCGCCGCCCTCGCAGGCGCCCCGTTCGCGCTCGGGCCCGCGGACGCCCGCGCAGACGACTGCTTCGCGCTGCGGTGGGCGTGCGCCAACGGGCACGCGGAGGTCGTGCGCCAGCTGGGGGCCGCGCCGTTCCTGCTGGGCCGCGACGACGCGCTCTGCAGGAGCGGCTGGGGCGTCCTCATCGCCTGCGGGCGCGGCCACGTCGACGTGGTGCGCGCGCTGATGGCCGCGCCGTTCGGGCTGACCCGGGGCGACCTCGAGGCGTTCGGGGCGGTCGAGGTGGCGAGGACGCAGGGCAGGCAGGAGCTCGTGCTGCTGCTCTCCACCCTGTGAAGGCTGTTGCCCGAACCCCCACCCACTCCGCTCGTCAGGCACGCATGCCAGCTGCCCGACATATCACGGCGATGGTTGGCCGGGACGGCAGATCAGGATCGGTGCATTCGCAGTTGGGTTCCCTCACGTCTCAAGGACCGAGTCTCTTCCGGTGTCTCCCCGCAATCCGCACGCACGCGACGTCCGTGTGTGCCCACGGACCCCTGCGCGCAGCACATGATGCACAGGGCTAGCACTGAGGCAACTACCTTCACAGGGTATTTATCAGATCTCAAATGTGGGTCACCGTCACCTACGCCAACGAAAGCCGCCTATGGCAGGGAAACACACACACGGGGAGCACAGCAATTGCGTTGGCAGCCTCTGCATGAGCAATGGTGGTCAAGTGCCACTGCCATCACTGCAACCTCTGTTTCTCTGAGCACTGCCGCCCTCAGTTCCGCGCACAACTCCCACGGTGCTGCATGCCCGCGATTCTCCCGTGTCTTACTGCTTGGCGAGTGTATCGGGCGTGCTTTGTGTGTGCGCACTCTGTCGTCCGGGCGGGACTCGCTGGGCATCGCAGCACCCAGGAGCGTCTGAGAGCGCCAGTGAGCTCAGAGGACAGCCCACGGGGGGCACTGCTCGGATGGCCACGAGGCGAAGGCGTCGTTCTGCTTGAGGTACACGCGCCTGAGCTTGCAGGGCGCAGGGACCTCGGCCAGAAGCAGCGCCTCGGCCTGCCCCCGCTCGCTGAGCCCCACGTGGTTCAGGTGCACCGTGTGCAGCGCAGGGCAGCCGTGCACGATGTGCACCAGGCGAGCAGCAGCAGTGGCAGCAGTGGCAGCAGCAGCGGAGTCGNAGCGGCTTCGCGGACGTCGTCGCGGAGCTCTCGCGGGCGCCGTTCCTGCTCGCGGGCCCCGACGCGCTCGTGGGCTTCCAGGAGGCCTGCCTCAACGGCCACGCCGCCGTCGTCGAGCTGCTCGCCCGCCCGCCCTACGCCCTGCGCGCCTGCGACGCGCGGCTCGACGACAACTGGGCGCTGCGGTGGGCCTGCGCCAACGGCCACACGCGCGTCGTCGCCGCCCTCGCAGGCGCCCCGTTCGCGCTCGGGCCCGCGGACGCCCGCGCAGACGACTGCTTCGCGCTGCGGTGGGCGTGCGCCAACGGGCACGCGGAGGTCGTGCGCCAGCTGGGGGCCGCGCCGTTCCTGCTGGGCCGCGACGACGCGCTCTGCAGGAGCGGCTGGGGCGTCCTCATCGCCTGCGGGCGCGGCCACGTCGACGTGGTGCGCGCGCTGATGGCCGCGCCGTTCGGGCTGACCCGGGGCGACCTCGAGGCGTTCGGGGCGGTCGAGGTGGCGAGGACGCAGGGCAGGCAGGAGCTCGTGCTGCTGCTCTCCACCCTGTGAAGGCTGTTGCCCGAACCCCCACCCACTCCGCTCGTCAGGCACGCAATTGCCAGCTGCCCGACATATCAGGGCGATGGTTGGCTGGGACGACAGATCTGGATCGGTGCATTCGCAGTTGGTCCTTTGGCGCGGCATCCGTGAGGGAACCCGAGTCTCTTCCAGTATCTCCCCGTAATCCGCACGGGCCCGACGTCCTTTGTTGTGCCCACGGACCACTGCGCACAGCACGTGATGCACAGGGCTTTGCACTGAGGCAATTGTATACCTTCGCAGGGTATTGATCAGATCGCAGATGAAATGTGGGTCACCGTCGCCAATGCCAACGAAAGCCAGCCCATGGCGGGGACACACAGGGGAGCTCAGCAATTGCGGTGGCAGCCTCAGCATGCGCAATGGTGGTCAAGTGCCACCGACATCCCTGCAATATCTGTTTCTCTGAGCACAGCCTCCCTCTGTATCGCGCACAACTCCCACGATGCTGCATGCCCGCGATTCTCCCGTGTCTTCCTGCTTGGCGAGTGTATCGGGCGTGTGCTTGTGTGCGTGCGCGCGATGTAGACTCGCTGGGCATCGCAGCACCCAGCAGCGTCTGAGAGCGCCAGTGGGCTCAGAGGACAGCCCACGGGGGGCACTGGTCGGCGGGCCACGAGGCGAAGGCGTCGTTCTGCTTGAGGTACACGCGCCTGAGCTTGCAGGGCGCAGGGACGGCCGCCAGCAGCAGCGCCTCGGCCTGCCCCCGCTCGCTGAGCCCCACGTGGTTCAGGTGCACCGTGTGCAGCGCAGGGCAGCCGTGCACGATGTGCACCAGTCGAGCAGCGGCAGCAGCAGCAGCAGTGGCAGCAGTGGCAGCAGCAGCGGAGTCGTCTGTGGTCGTCTCTGTGCTCAGCAGCGCGTTGTTGGTCAGCCCCAGCCCCTCGAGCTGCGCCCCCAGCCACGTGCACGGCCCCTCGGGGCCCTCGAACAGCGCGTCGTGCAGCCGCTGCAGCCCCGCGGACGTCAGCTTGTTGCCTGCCAGTCGCACCGCCACAGCGCCCAGATCCCGCAAATCAGGAACGCAGATATCCGCGGGGATGATCCGCGGATCTTCTCCGCGGCGGAAATCTCTTCGGACCTGCGAGGTAGAGGAACCGCAGCTGCCGCCTGCGCTCGAGCACAGCGCCGAGCAGGGAGGCCAGCCCAGTGTCCCCCAGGGTGCAGTGCTCGAGGTCGAGGGTCCTGAGGGCTGGCAGCGCCTCCAGGGCCGCGCGGCAGAGGCCGGCGACTGCGGGGGCGGCGGCGGCGCTGAGGTCCACGTGGCGCAGCTCCAGCAGCTCCGCGGGGCGTGCCCGAGCTTCCAGGCACCGCGCCACCGCTGCCACGACTCGCGACTCGGGCGTCGTGGGCTCGGCGGGGCACTCGGCCTGCGCAGGACGCTCAGTGCGGCGCTGCTTGGCTGGGGGTGGCTGAGGGTCTGCTACGAGAAGATTCTGTAAGATTCAGTGCGGATATTGGGATATTTGTGGTATCTTCCACCTAAAGGCTTGATCGGAGTGCACCTCCTGTGGTGTCTGCGGCGGCGTGCAAGAGTACGTTGCCGCGCAGCTTCGCGCAGAGGAGGCCCGATCCGTTCATGCCGCGCGTCTCCCACTCGCCTGAGTTGTCCAGCATCGCCTCGACAAGCGCCACGAGCTGCTGGTCCTCCATAACCCGGCCCGTATCTGACCAACCCCCGTTTCTTTGTGAAAATATCCCTATCAATTGTACCATTTTCATTGAAGAGCAGTGATATCGTATGTCAAAGGGCGAGTTGTCTTTTTGCTTATGAGAACAAATTTGCATGAATAACATGGAACAATAATGTAGATTCACGAATAATAATTAACTAGCAAGCAGGCAGTGCATACGATCAGCCAGTGCAGAGACCAGTGGTGGTCTTCTCTCTGAGGAAGGAAGCAAGCAGGATGGTGTTGATGCTGAAAGGGTTTAAGATAAGGAAGTCCTTAAGGTGAAAGTGCAGTATGTCATTCAGTATGCTAATGTAAAAGGGACCAGTGCAATCAGAAGCAATTCCAACTGTTGCACATAACTAAATACTACTGTTTGTTTTCAGTCTGTTGCAGGATAGCTCAGTGCTCTCTTCAAAAACTCCAACATTAAGATTAAATAAATCAGCTTAATTATGGGCTTTTTATCAATCATCCTCTCACATTGCAGTATGTTGCCAATCATGTTCATCTTGAAGTGAAAATCACTCTCAATCTTGACCTGAAGACCTCAGATAGGATCATTGATCAGAAGGACTTGTGATCTACAGAATCTACAGTAGCTGCAGTGTTAGTCACAGTGATGCACTTTTCAGGAGATAAAGGGAAGAAATAGAGAAATGAAACAGCAAATGAGAAGGGAAAAAGAGAACAGTGTACCTGTTCAATGCTGTCCTGCAGTCACAATGCCCTTTTCCCTTTCCTCTGTAGTCTGCAGGAGATAGAGCACAGACTGTGCTCTGCTTCTCATGTTGTTCACAACTTCTTAACATACTGTAAGTTGTGTGCTGGAGTCAGAAGGATGTGGAGAAAAGGAAGAAGTTCAGAGGATCATCTGAAAGAAGTTCTGTGGATGAGGAAAACTGTGTTAAGGAAAAGAAGGCAGCGCATCTTCATTCTCAAAGTGATATGAAAAGAAAAGGGGAAGGGAAGGAAAGGCTGGGGCTGCCACCTGGTGCAATGGTGCCAGGCATTTAAAGTCATTGGCAATGAAGTCAGGATCCACAATGCAGCTCAGGCACAACAGGCAACAAAGGCCAAACATGGTCTTGGTGGCATTTCAGTACATGTTTATCAGAATGCATTTGGACAGGAAATTGTTGATACAGCTGTGAGAAAATCATTGATGGAAGATGCAGTGCAGATGAAATCATTAATGATCTGTTCAAAAAGTTGTACAGATCACAGAGACAGACCTTCATGCAGTGCTGGAAGTGTAAGAGCCCATTGCAGATGCTGATCATGAGTCATGCAGGCTGGAACAAGCCCCATACATGGTAAATGCCAGAGTCTCATTGGAGCCAGGAGCCAGTGGGACTTGGTAGAATTCATAGATCAGGTCCACTACACTGATTCAGAACTTCCCCACAAGGAAGTCAGAAGAGCTCATGAAGTGCCTTATTTGAGTAGACATCAGGGACAATAGCATGATTCGTGAGGACATAATCTTGGAAAAAATCTGTTTGCTATTCTTACAGATAATGTGTTTTGGCTCAGTCCATGGGAAATCACTGGGAAAGATGCCAAGGTCAACCATGCAGTTAATCTCAGTCTGTACAAAGGCAGCACACTCACTGAAGAGAGACACTGAGGCTGCTGGTAAATGGGCTGTGCATCAGGCAGCAGGTGGATGTTCAGTGGCACAAATGCAGAGAAGGTGCACTCATTGATGTATGCAAAGATAACTGCTGTCTGAGCATACAGAAGCTGCTGTAGACAGAGGTACTGGTCTTAGAAGGCCAGTGCAGGTGTCTGCTGAGGGACTGTGAGGGTAATCACCACAGTGGGATGGCTGGGGCTGCTGATGGGAGCATTGATAGAAGATATCAACAGTGAGTGGTTGAAACAGACAAAGAGTATAAAGCTCTTCTGCTCTTGTGAAAAAATAAGTGTTCATCAGGATTGATACCATTCTATCTCAGCAGAATGATGCCATCTGCATGTAAGGAATGATCCCTCAAAGTTTGTACACAATTTACTTGATGTTCCCAAATGAAGTTAAGCACAGTCAATCAGAAGATGAACAGTCTGTTCAGCTCCTATTGAATCTTGCCTGCTCCAAGCACGCAATAGTCGCAGCATCCATTGTTTAAACAGGATTACGGTTGATGAACGACAGCAAATCTGAGGGGTTGATTTCCTCATCGGCAGATATTCCAATTAATCCCCTAAATAAAGCAGCGCAGGGCGATCCGCAACACTGGTCGCACGGACACCCCGCACCCTCGCCCTCGCCATGAGCTCCGTCGTCGTCGCCCTCGTCGTGGTGGTTCGTCGGCTGTTTTCTGCCGCGATCTCACGGATATCTCGTTGGCAACCGCAGGCGACGATCTTCGAGGTCCACGCGGTCCCGCCGCCCCTCGACGTCCTGTACGGCACCGCTCCGGCAGTGGCCTCGGGGGTCCCCAGCCACGCGTTCTCCGCGTTGGCCGTCGGTGACGACGCTCTGTTGCTGAGCCCCGAGGCCACAGCGAACTTCTCGTGGTCGCTGTCGCCGTCGTCGCCCGTCGACGGCCTCCGCTACGCAGCCACGTGGCAGCTCGCGCTGTGGTCGACCGCCGGAGCGACAGCCTCGCCCGTCGACGCCAACACGACGGTCGCGGCGACGCTGGCGCCGAGCGGGTCCGTTGGTGAGCAGCCGGAGTGGAGCGTGTCGGTCTCGTGCGGCCAGGACGCCGTCGTCGTCGTCTGGCTCGTCATCGCCGCGTGGTCGCGCGGCCCCAACGCCATCGGCTACGACCCGGTGACCCTCTCGTGGCTCTGGCGGTGCTACAAGCCCGGCTGCAGCGCCGCCTGCTCCGCGCACGGCACGTGCCAGCGCCTCGAGGGCCACTGCGAGTGCGACGCCTCCTACGTGGGCGAGGACTGCGACACCGCCCTGGCCTCGCCGTCGCTCGTCAGCGACACGTCGGTCGAGCTGTGCCCGCTGTCGGCCTTCGAGTACACGCTGACGTTGCCGAGCTACGCCTCCGCCGACTCGTGGTACGACCTCTTCGTCGGCAAGGACGAGGCCGACTGGCGCTTCTTCGCGACCGACACGCAGCTGCAGCCCACCGACGTCTCGGGCATCGCGCTGCCGCTGACAGTGCGGCGCGAGATGCTGCTGTCGCTGCCGCCGGGGCGCTACGAGTGGGTCATCTACCGGGGCAACACGTACACGCAGCTCCTCCAGCTGCCCGTCGTCGTGCTGCCCTGGAACGCCACCCGCTGCCCCGGGCACAGCAACGCCACGTGCGCCAGCGACGACGACTGCTCGGGCGCGGCCCACGGCGACTGCGACGCCGGGGAGTGCGCGTGCCTGGGCGGCCGCTTCGGCGCCACGTGCGCGCGCGGCTGCGGCGGCGCCAACACGACGGTCGTCGACGACAGGAGCGGAGTCATCGCGTCCGACGACCCGTCGCTGGACTCCGCGAGCACGTTGTACGCGAGGAACGGCGCGTGCAGCTGGTCGCTGGAGCCCACGGGCGACTTCGATGTCATCCGCGTGGCCTTCGACTTCTTCGACCTCGCCGACGGCGACTCCCTGACCATCGCCGCGGGCCCCGGGGGCGCGCAGCTGATGCTGGCCACGGGCTCCAAGGTCCCCGCCTCGCGCGAGTTCAGCCACCGGCGCCTGAGCGTCACGTTCGTCTCGGACTACGCGAACATCGCGCACGGCTTCCGAATGCGCTACTCGGCCGTCAAGCTGCCCATGACGCCCGAGGAGCGCGCGCGCATCGCGGTGCCCGTGTCCCTGGCGAGCGCCGTGGCGCTGGTGGGGCTCATGTACGCGGGCATGTGGGACTACAAGCGCAAGCGGCGGAGGCGGGAGCTGCAGATGCGGCGGCCGGCCGAGGAGTGGCCGCTGGAGCTCGAGCAGGCCGAGCACCTCGCCGAGAAGATCATCACCGAGACGATCGCGATGCTGGGGCACTCGGGCGTCAGCCTCAGCAAGAGCAGGCTCGACTTCGGGCTCGCGCCGGCCGACGCGTGCCCCGTCTCGCGGCAGGTCCACGACGACATCGAGCTGGCCAACAAGGGCTCGCAGCCCATGCAGTACGAGGTCTTCGTGCCGCACGGCGGCAACGAGTTCGAGGTCACGCTGGTGCCCGGCAGGGGCGTCATCCGGCCGCGCGAGTCGGTGACGATGCACGTGACCTTCACGCTCATGTACACGGCCCGCATCAACAGGTTCATCAAGCTCGTCGTCCAGGACCCCGCGGGCGGCGCCATCTACACGTACGTGCACATCTCGCTCGAGGGCGCCATCTCGGACAGGCTGGACCCGAGCGAGATCACGCTGGAGCCCGTCCCTCTGGGCTCCGGGACTTTTGGGTGCGGATATCAATTGCATTTCTCGCCCAGGCGCGCTGACCGGCGAGGCCCCGAGCAGGACTGTGTACAGAGGACTATACAGGGGGAGGCTGATGGCTGTGAAGATCCTGAGGAAGCAGAACTTCCTCGTGGCCTCGCAGCTCGCCGAGTTCCACAAGGAAATCGATCTTTACACTAAACTCAGGAACCCGTTCATCGTCGACTTTGTCGGGGCCTCGCACATCCCCGGGAGGCTGTGCCTGTGCACGGAGCTCATGGAGCTCGGTAGCCTTGAGGGCCTGATAGCTCGAGACGAGATCTCGTACCCTCTGCAGGCGAAGTTCGCGTGGGACATTGCGCAGGCAATTGACTTCCTGCACTCGCACAACGTGCTCTACCGCGACCTCAAGCCCTCCAATGTCCTGATCGCCTCCACCAGCCTCAACTCCAAGGTCAACTGCAAGATTGGGGTGCGATACCGCTGTTTCTGCTCGGCGTTTGACCTTGGGTCTCTTTCTTTCTTGTTTTGACTTCGTTTGTTTTCGCAGGACTTTGGGACTGCCAAGAACGTCGAGAGACTGCAGGAGATGTTCAAGTACACCAACGGCACCGGGACGCCTGTGTACATGGCGCCGGAGCTGTTCGACGAGGCGGGGCAGTACAACCACAAGGTGGACGTGTTCTCGTACGGCGTGACGCTGTGGCAGATGTACACGCGCCAGTCGCCCTGGAGCGACTGCCTCTGCTGGGAGGTCCCCCAGCGCGTGCTCAAGGGCGACCGCCCCGCCATCCCCGCGGGCTGCCCCGCCGAGTACCGCACGATGATCACGTCGTGCTGGGCGCAGGACCCCAACGACCGCCCCGAGTTTGTCGACATCAGCGCGACGATGCACGCGGTCTTCGACATGGCGCGCTTCATGCGCAAGAAGGGCAGCGGCGGGGGCACCAAGAAGCGCGAGCGCTACAGCTTCAAGCGCTGCACGATGCCCCCGAGGCCCTACAGGCTCCCCATCGCCGGCGCCGTCGCCCAGAAGGAGAAGAGCGCCAACGGGAAGACCATGACGACGCCGCGCAGGCTCCGCACGCAGGAGGCAGCGACGACGGCGCAGGCGCAGCAGACGCAGCAGCAGCACTGGGTGGCCGCAGACAAGAGCGCGAAGACGACGACGATGAGCAGGAACAACACGCGGTCGGAGCTCTCGCGGTGCGAGGACCTCGAGGAGGACGAGGCGTCGCTGTGGACGACGGCGGACCTGCAGTCGCAGCAGCGCGGCGTCGTGCTCGTCGACATCGCCGTCCCCGAGCAGGACAGGCAGGCCGGGGGCGCGACCAACAGGGACAGCCCCAGCGACACCGACGTCGGCTCGGGCTCCAACTCGCCCTCGCCGCGCCCGCCTGCTGTGTAGCGCGCGTGTTTTATTGCGTTGTGTTGGCATGGGCTTGTAGGCGATCTACCATTCAATTCAATTGCTTTTTCGGTCTTGGCAATTGTTCTCCGCTTAAATGCAAGGGCAGCATACTGGCTGCCAACAACACATTGTGTTCTTCTGCGGCCCTGTGCGGCCACATCAAAACTACGTTACAACGGTGGCTGTCAGGCGGCGCCAGAGGAGCTTTGCCGTTGGGGACTAGCAGTGAGGACGCTGCTGGGCATGGGCTTCTGTGGCCCCGTAGGCTGTGCGCAGAATACTCTGGTACACACGCACACGGGCCATCTGCTCACTTTGCAGCCTCTGGAGCTCCAGCAGCTGCTGCACGAGACCTGTCTCAACCGCCGGCACAGTCTGCTCTCTCGCCTCTGAAGGACGATCGTTGCCAAGGGGGTCCAGATCCTTGGGAGGGCAGACGCGTGCAGACGCGGTCATTCGAATGATCTCAATTCTGAGTGGAAATAGTCGCACCGGTGGCACCACCTCGTCGGACGGGGATGGTCCGTGCATGCTCCCATCCTCCCCGAGTACATCCCGGGTGCGGGCAACTGGGGGCCGCCGCAAGCCCCGCACGTGCTTAGGTGGCTTGGAGAGGAGGTTCAGCGGCACCGAGCGGAGGTGGGCGACAACCGAGCCATCGGGCCCGCGGATGGCCAGCACGAGCTCCACCTTCCCACCCAGGTGCAGCCGCGACGAAGTGCACGACCTGTATCGAAGCAGTGAGAGGCCACTGGGCTTCCGACTGGCTGGCGCACGTCTTTGTGTTGGGGAAGACGAACTCCCTGATGGGCTCAGGGGCGCCGTCAAGGCCCTCGTGCTCCTGGGCGCCGTACGACTCGAACATGGAGGTGCCCAGATCGACGTTGTCGAGCCCGCTTCTCGGGCAGCATCTGGCGCAGGGGCTCAGAGCTGCTCCGTTTTGGGAAGTCAGTGGCTTCTACAGAGAAGTTCAGGCAAGCGCACGGATGTCCAGCCTCGACCCCCTGCAGACGACATACGCTCTGGCCCCAGCCTCGCGGACGTGCTGGGGCTCCACCCCGTGTTTCTTCATCCACGAAGCGGGAATCACGACGCCCACCTGGCGGGGGGGGGGAGGACAAGCGGCCGTGTGAGCAGCTGACCTTCCAAGGCAGCCGCTGCTGCCCAAAATACACGTAGGAATGCACGGAAGGGACGCACTGTGACGGCAGAGCCGCGGTACATGTCCTCCGCAGAAACCCAGAGGAATGGCTCCACGCCCCTCTGGTGGGGTCCCCGAAGCCTGTTAGTGTCCGCAGGGGAGATTGCGAACTCGTGCTCCTCCTGCGACATGCGTGCTTCCGAGTGGCCTTCAACTGAGTTCTTCAGGGCTGGTGAGATACAGTCGAAGTCGATAAATACGCAGATTAGCCAACAAGGGAGAACAACTTTGACCGCAGCGAAGTTGTCATTCGCCAGTCCCTCTTGAGTAATTCCTCGTTGGAAGGATGCAGTTTCCTTTCTCGGTGCCGCCATCAATTTCGTGCTCGTGCTGAAAGAGAATGTTATGGGGAATTCGGGTTTTTGTATTCCGAGGGCATGCTATTCTTCCGGCTTTCTACATTGTTGTCTGCCATAGATGGCATTGCTAGGGGGGTGGCACTGCTGCGGCATAACGAGAGGCCAGCACGGACTGTACAGGGCAATACAACATCAAAAGGGCCCAGGAGGACGGGCTCCAAGTCACACAGCATTTCTGTCTGTGCAGTGAATTCACACAAAAGTGGAAAATCACAGTGAACTTGCACCAAACAGGGCCGAACTGAGAGGCGGCGCCGATGCTCGGCGGTGAGGCACGGTGGTGCCGAGGGCAAGTGTCAGGTTCGCTGGCCTCAGGCATTCTCTTTGACTTGTTGCAGCTCCACTCGGTCCTGGGAGCCACACAGCCCCGGCCCGGGCACGGCCGAGGGCGCTGGAGATCAGTCTGAGCTGTGCAGTCGGTGTGCGGGGCCCTGCAACTGCTGTGACAGCTGCCGGCCGACCCACGTGTCCCAACGCACTCGCTGGCGTCGCGAGCTCTGCTGCCAGCGTTGCCCGTGTCTCTCCTGCTCTGTTGCATTGCCCGTGGGGGTCTCTGGCTCTCCTGATGCCGCCGCTGCGCCTGGGAAGTTGAGGGTGCCGGGGTTCCAGGTGGCGCAATGGAAGTCGGGGTCCACTGGCAGCAGTCGACCGCCCCGAACGACTGCAGCAGGCAACTCGGCAGCTTCGACCCTCACAGGGGGCACGAATCACAAACTGCAGCTTCCGAAATATGCTGCTGACTTGTGGTTCGTGTGTAGGGAACCACTACTGCAACTCCAACAAGGTGGGAGGCGTGTACTGCTATCGACCTGAAGGAGGCCAACCAGTACGCCTTCTCTGACCCTACTCCCCTACAAGTACAACGCCCCAAACAACAGGTTCGCACCTTCATGCGTGTCCTTCCGTCCTCCCTCTCCGCTACTGAGAAACCGCATTGAATACTGACATGGGACGGACGGCACAATGGACTGGCTCGCCGGCAAGTGGTGCCACGCGGGCTGCGATAAGTGCGGTCGCGTGGCCAGCGGCCAGAACATGTGGCAGCTTACGTGTATCATACCCTCTGGTGAGTGACCCGCCTACATATGATGGAGCGTGATGCGTTTGTTGCACCCCAAAGGGCAGCAGACGTGTTATGTGGCGGGTGTGAAAAAACCAAGTCGAATACGTGTGTACCGCAACAGAGAGGCCGGGCCTCTCAGAGGTTCACGAGGACGCGGCCCTCTGCCAGCTCGTACTTGAGCCCCGCCTTCTGCGCCCACTCGACGATGGCGGGCTGCACGAGGGCCTTTCCTCCCTTGCTGTGGTTGCCCTTGCCCACAATCAGCACCAGCTGCTTGGTCCCCCGCTTCCTCGCCCTCTCCAGGCTCTCCTGCGCTATCCGCACCGCGTCCGCCACGAACTGCAGGTGCAGGTCCACAGTCCCCTCTGGCGAGTTCTGTAGTGGCGCACACGCCCGAACAGCTGACTCAGGATTTGGGAAACAAGGAAAATTCAAGTCGATTTTGACTTTGAAATTTCGGTTTAACAAACGCGCGAAAAACAGCGGAAAACGCGCAAATGGCGTCAGAGAGCGACACGTCAAGGGGGGGCACGACGGACCTTGTTGAGGCGCTCGAGGATGAGCTGGGAGGCCTTCTTGTCCTCGTCGTTGGCGCGCGTGAAGAGCGCGTCGCGGGCGGCCTTGTCGTTTGTCTTGTGCGCCTCGTCGCGCAGCTTGCGGGCGGCCGCCCTGATGCCGTCAGCCTCCCTGGCGAGCTCGTCGTTGTCGTTGAAGTGCGACGGCTGCTGCTGCTGCTTCTGTGGCTGCTGCTGCTGGTCGTTGCTGCGCTGCGGTGGGCTCTGCTGCCTGGGCTGCTTCTCGGGCGCGTTGCTGCGCTTGGGGGCCGCCTTGCTCTTCTTGCTGCTGCTGCCGCCGAAGCAGTTGCCCATTTCCGGTGCCTGGTGCCTGGCGCTGAGCGACGGGTCCTCGCGGGCTGTGGACCTTTTTGCGGAACAACCGCCACAGTACTAATATCTGGCACGTCATCAAGAATCTTGAACTGAACTTCGCCGGTGACGTACCGCCCCTCCCCTCTGTCGGGCGCCACCCGTTCTTCCGCTCTGAGAAGCATATCGGGCACTCCTGGACGCTGATCGAGATGTCTTAGCCTCAAAATGAGCCACATTCGCAGGTGGTGAGCACTATCCAGAACAGTGCAGAAGTCATTGCCCGTCCAAACAGTATGACAGCGGGGGTACAGCGGGGGTGGTGGTGCTGCTCGCGTGCCACCCATCTCCGCGCGTGTGATATCACTTGTGTGTTTTGTTGTGAACTAGTTTGGGGGCTCTCTGAGATCAGAGCAATAAAAGTTCTGTGTTTCTAGGTGCAGGGAGAGCGACGTCATTCGCCGGGGCGGGAGTCGATTGAACGGAGGAATCCTGACGCAGGTTCAGCAGGATTTTCCGCTGACGTCCTTGCTCTCGCAGATTTATCCGTAACATTCGGCGGACCTTAGGCGAGGACTCCGTACTCGCCGCTTGTCGAGCTTGGAGATCTCGACTCGTCGACTTGAAGCGTCTTGGTACTCGGGGTTGGGGCCGGTCTCGACGGGACGGCTCGGTGGACTTGGTATCAGGGGTCGGGAGACGGAGGGGCCTGCAGCGTCCGGGGCGTCTCTCGGAAAAGGCCCTTCAGGAAAAACCGAGAGGCCTTGCCGTACGGACCTGCTTCGTCGTCTATCGACCCTGCATTAGCGCAAACACACACGCACGCGTGACGCACACGCACAAAACTCGCAGGACTGTGATAGCTGTGAGAAACTAACGCAGGGGCACTAGGGCCACTCGTGAATCGAGGACTAAGTCGCCTGAGGGCATGAGCCGCTGCAGGGGGCCCAGGGCCCACTCGAAATCACGAGGACGGAAATCCGTCGCCCACACAGTTCGTCACAACTCTTCCCACTCGCCCATCAGCACCGCTTGAGTCGCAATCGCCCGTGGCCAGTGCCTCGGGGGGTGGGGGCCCCACTCTTGGTGCATGATGTTACGGCCATCGCTACCAGGAGCGATCGGCACTCGGCGTCACTCGTACGAGTGTCCAATTCGTACCGAGCTCGACTTTCCCTTACGGGGTTTGTTTTCGGAGCAGAGTTCCCGGCAGAATGGGATTTGCGAGGAACTGGGCCTCGGACAGATCCCACTCTCTCCAGAACTTCTCCAGGGCTTGAGGATGCGATACTTTAACGACGGCAGACGGTATCCACTGCTGGTTTCCGTCTGGGGGAAGCCGTACGTCATATAGTATCGTGTAACTGCCCTTCCTCTTACGTGCAGCTACGATCCAGGCGCTGCCTTGTTCCTCACGAAGGGCTCGTCGCTCTTGCACCCCATGTGCTAAGGCAGACGGCTCCCCCTTCTGCAGAGACAGGCCAGACTCGCGCGACAGTGGCGCATCGCCTGATCGAAGAGCTGGCGGCCAGGATGCCGAGTCCCGACCGTGAGGTGCTGGCGCTGCGTCCAAGCCACCCTGCACGCCGCCCTGTGGACCTATTGGTCCCTGTGGTGGTTCATCTCGTGGACTGGGGGAGCCCCTCGGCGGACCTTGGCCGGGCTCCTCGTCCGTCGTTCCCTTTGCTTTGGGTTTGTCGGGCCTTCTCGGCGGACCTTTGCGGTGAACCTCCGGGTCATCCGTTGTGGTCGCAGGCTCCGATACGTCATTTTCGTGCCCAGCAGTGCGAGTTCGTAGGGGCCGTAGGTGGTCAACATTCACGGGCCCGATCAGCTTCCCGGCAGCGTCGTGCAGGAAGTAGAGCACTGGGGATGCACGATAGGCGATGGTGAAGCCTGGGGTCCATTGGTCTTGCCAGCTTCCCGTCTGGAGTGGGTCCAGCGGCACATCCACCTTGCGCAGAACGGGGTCTCCTGCCATGAAGTTGGGTGGTGCGGCACGACTTCGGTTTGCATAACTTGTCTGTCGTGCTGACGCAGTCTCGAGGGCTTGCTGAGCGGCTTCCCATACTTCTCGGAGGTCGTTGACAAGGGCGGTTGCATGGGCTGGCACGTCACGCTGGGTACGATCACTGTACAGTACCGTTTCCCAGTAGTTCAGTGGGTCGCGACCATACAGCAGGTTAAAGGGCGTGTTCTGGACGCTGCCATGAAAGCTGCTGTTTACAGCCCACACTGCCATATGTAGGTAGGCGTCCCAGGGGCCAGTCCGTGCACAGACGATGCTCCGTAGTGCGTTTTTGATCATCTTGACGGCAGCTTCAGCTTGTCCATCGGTCTGCGGGTGGTACGCGGTTGTGAAGGCACGCTGTGTGCCCAGTAGTCGTGGGACTTCCGTCATGATCTGTCCTGCCAGGTTCGCTCCTCGGTCCGAAACCAGCAGTCGTGGGGTGCCCAGCTGACACACCACACGGTCAATGAACACCTGTGCGCAGGCTGTTGCCGAAGTCGATGTCAACGGCTCTGCCACGGTCCACTTTGTGAACGCGTCCACGAACACAATGAAGTGTTTGGCTCCCGTAGTAGAGGATGCTCGCATGGGGCCTGCGAGGTCCACGTGCATGCGCTCGAGGGGTGCTCCAATTGGGATAGGGTCGAGGTAGGGCCGTGGGACTTGGTGTTGTCGGGTCCGCTGGCACAGCGGGCATGTGTTGACGTACTGGATGACACTGGTCGACTGCGCAGGCCAGAACCAATGTGGACGCAGCCGCCACAGGGTCTTCTCGATGCCCATGTGGGCTGCCAGGGAGTCGTCGTGGGCCAGAGCCAGTGCTGTGGCACGCAGGCTCTCTGGTAGGAAGATGGGTCGCAGGGGATCTGGTGAACCACGAGGCCCTCGAAGTAAGACCCGCAGCACTCCGTGGTCGTCCAGAAAGCACATCGTGAGGTCCACTTGCTTGGAGATCATATCATCAGGCAGTGCTCGAGGCCCTGTAGCTCGAAGGTACTGCACTATCGGCCCTGTGAGCCCGTCACGTTCCTGTGCTTGACGAAGCTCATCCATTGAGTTGGCTACAAACAGGCCGATCTGCCCTGTAGCTGCCAGGACTGCACGGGTTGCCTGCTTCTCTCCTTCATTCGTCCCTTCCACTGGAGCAGATACAGTAGGTAGTGCAGGGGGCCGTGGGGCACGAGCCATCTGCATTCCCATGGACTCGACCAGGGCGATGATGAATCACAAAGTCGTGCCCTTGCAGCTTCATCACCCAGCGGGCCAGCCTGCCACTTGGATCCTTGGCTGAGATGATGCGCACGAGAGCTTCGTGGTCCGTGACCAGCTCAAAACGGTGACCCAGCAGATAGCACTTGAAGTGATCAACTCCCCATACCGCGGCAAGTCCTTCCTTCTCGGTAGCAGTGTAGTTCGATTCAGCACCATTCATAGTGCGCGATGCATATGCAATGGGCCGTTCACGTCCGAGCTGCACTTGTGACAGCACAGCTCCCAGGGTTCGAGTTGTTTCACTCATATCCGTCTGAATCACGAAGGGAATTGACCAGTCGGGAAACGCCAATACAGGTGCTTGCACTAGGGCCTGCTTCAGGTCCTCGAAGGCATCATTCTCGACTGCTGTCCACCTCCAGGCCACCTCCTTCCGTAGTAATGCATGTAGGGGTGTTGCACGACCAGCAAAGTGGTGAACAAACCGTCGGTAATATGTGGCCAGACCCAGAAATCCCCGTAGCTCCTCGATGTTCACTGGTCGGGGCATGCGCAACAGGGCATCCACCTTTGCACGTTGGACTGACAGTCCTTCAGGCTGGATCACATGGCCTAGAAAGTCCACGGTATTCTTGAAGAAATGGCACTTGGATAGCCGCAATTTCATGTTCGCCTTCTGGAATCGCATAAGGACCTCCTCAAGCAGCTGAAAGTGGCTTTCTGCGTCTTGGCTGAACAGAATCACATCGTCAATATATACGAGGGCTCTTTCCCACGTCAGTCCTCGTAGCAGCAAGTCCATGAACCTCTGGAACGTGGCTGGGGCGTTTTTCAGTCCGAAACTGAGGACGTTGTACTCAAAGTGCCCGTCCCGAGTAGAAAACGCCGTCTTCTCGCGGTTCTCATCGTGCATCACGATTTGATTGTAACCACTGAGGGCGTCCAGAGTAGTGAAGAATGAACAACCGTGCATTGTCTCAAGGACCTCATCAATGCGCGGTAACGGGTAGACATCACTCTTCGTCACAGAGTTCAATGCTCGATAATCCACGCAGAAACGAAGGCGTCCGTCCTTCTTTGGGACTATGACCACTGGCGCTGACCATGGCGAGACACTCTCACGAATGATGTTGGCCTTGAGCATGCGATTGACCTCCTCGGTGATATAGCGCTGTAGGTATTGGGGCTGCCTGTAGGGCATCCTGTAGATTGAGCGTGCACTTCCAGTGTCAATACAGTGGAAGTTCGAACGCCCCAGATCAGTGAGTTCTTCTCCAAAGCTCGCATATAGCCATACTAGGAGCCACATCAGCCTCGCACGTTGTTCCTCGGTTAGAGTCTGGGCCTCTGCAACCTTCGTTCGAATGCGCTCTTGCATTTCCTCTGGAAGTTGTTCGAGAGTAACATCCACTGCTCCAACAGCCAACAGATGAACTGGCAGGGCATCATCTTCACTGTCTAGCTCCACTAGGTAGGTTTTGCCGAGTTCCTCAGCCATCCCCAGCTCCTCGCCCTGCTCCACAGTGACAGATTCGGCTGTTGTGTTGACCACAGACACTAACAACTGACTTTCGTTGTGCCTTACAACTGCCTGGCTGACCGAGGCTCCTATATCGATGTCTGGGCGTGACTTGGGCTCGAACAGTAGGCACTGGGCCATTGCAGGCACTGCAGCTGTTATCACAGCAGCACTGTATGGCTCCACGACTGTAGTAGAGACTGCACGAGCCACACAACGTTGTCCGACTTGTATGCGAGCTGCCCACGATGTTGGCAACCGACGATGTCCGAATTTAACCTGACGATCGCTCCAGTGAATGCTCACGCCATGTGCCACGATCATGTCCAGCCCTAGCAGCACGTCCACGCCCTCAGGTAGGTGTTCCATGACGAACAGGTCGACCGGATATGTCCCATCCTCCGTTGTCAGAACCACGTGTACTCGTCCCAGGGTGCGAACGCGCACCGTCAGATGAAACCCTACCACGTCCAGCTGCTGCTTCTCGTCGATCGGTGCACCTGGGCTGCACTGCTGCAGAGTCCTCGTCGTGATGAAGGAGGCTTGAGCCCCAGTGTCAAACATCACCTCCACTCTTCGTCGTGCGAGCTGCATCGGTAGTGCTACACGAAGTCGTTGCATGTACAGATCGGCTGGCCGGGTCTGACTCATCTCTGACGTTGCTGGTTGGGCCACGCAGGCCTTCACGCCTCCAGACTTGGCTGATGGCTCTCCCGTGAGCCGATTCAGGGCTTGGAGACGTGCCGCGATAGACGAGTCCCACCACTCGTTTCTCTGCGAGGTTGCCTTTCCCAAGCCTTGGTTTTGAGACGTCCCAGTGCTCTCCCGTCCCTCTCCTTCCACAGGGTTGTCCTTGCCATGATTGGGTTGCCGGGCAGTCTCATACTGCGACGCAAGCCTTGGCGTCCCTGAGCCATCTAGCGGCGGGCCTCCCGAATCGTCGTTTTGGACTTCCTCTGCAGCAACCAGGGCCTCAGGGGCAGCTGAGGTTTCTACAACCGCATGCGCGTCAATGCCATCGAACGGTCGCCCTGTTGCCCTTCCAGTAGAGGGTAGGAGGGCCCCTGCTTCTTGAGGGCGTCTCTCCTGGGGTGACCTTAGGAGTCCCACCCCGCTGGACTCTCGAGGTGACTTTGTAGGCGTTGCCTCTGGGGGTGGCCCATCTGGCTCTCCCTCCTGAGGAACCCTGACAGGTCCCACCTCCCTGGACCTAAGGGGTGCCCTTACGGGTCCCACCCCGCTGGACCCTGCTCCGAGGTTGGTCAGACCCGGACCTCGGGCGCTGGCTGCGCCCTGGGTCGAGCCGTTGTCGGTGCCGCCTCCTGGGCGTCCGCCAGGGCCTTGCCGTTCAG
>CACRSC010000030.1:314478-334821 GCA_902651635.1 Mastigamoeba balamuthi
AACTGACGCTTGCTACCCGCGGTGACAACAGGCAGATATTCGAGTCGATCTCGACGACGGTGGTGGGCGTGCCCGAGGACCCCAGCGCGGTGCCGCAGGAGCTGCTCTGCCCGCTGTGCCGCAAGCTGCTCGAGGGCGCCGTGCGGCTGCCCTGCTGCGGGCGCGCCGTCTGCGACCGCTGCGTGACGCGCGAGCTGCTGCGCGAGGCCACCGCGGGCGACGGCAGCGACGACGACGACGACGGGCCCTCGTGCCCCCTCTGCTCGCGCGCGCTCACGGTCCCCCAGCTGGCGCCCGACGACGCAGCCCGCAGGGCCGTCGACGCCTACCAGGCCCGCCTGGCCTCCTCGGCCGTCGCCGCCTCTGCCGCCTGCGCCGCCGCCCCCGAGGCCCCCGAGGCGCCCGCGCAGGCAGCGCCCTCCCCCTCCACTGCTCCCGCGGCCCCTGCGGGCGCGCTGCTGCCGACCCCTGCGGCGACGGCGGTGCAGGCGCAGCTGCCTCTGCCCGCGCCCGACGCGCCGGCAGCAGCGCAGCAGCAGCCTGTGCAGGTGGCCGCCGACGGCAGAGGGGCCCGCGCGAGGCCTGCGCTGGAGCGCGTGTGCTTCGCGTGCGGGCAGCCCGGGCACCTGGCGAGGGAGTGCCCCTACGCCAGCGCAGCGGCGATGTACTACGTGCAGGGCGCCTTGGCGGGGATGCCCGGGATGCCGGGGATGGTGCAGGCGATGCCCGGGCTGTACGCGTACCCGGGCCTCGGTATGGCGCCCTACGGCGTGCCGGCAGTGAGGACCGACGAGTGGCGGGGCTGTGCCAGCAGCAGCACTGGCCCGCACAGCAGCCGCAGCCGCAGCAGGAGCAGGAGCCCGAGGCGTGGAGCCGACCGCCGAGGCCGTGGCTACGACGAGAGGGCCGGCAGAGGGCCGCACAGGGACAGCAGGCGCCGCGACGACGGGAGCAGGCGCAGCCCCAGGCAGCCAGCGACCCCCGAGCGAGACGAGCCCCAGCAGCAGCAGCAGCGCGAGGGCAGCACAGAGGCGCGGGACGAGACCGCGGGCAATGGCACTGCGCAGGAGCCCGCGGGGCAGACGACGCCGAGGGCCGAGGGCGAGCGGGAGCAGCGGAAGCGGAGGGAGCGCGACAGCCCCGACGAGGGCGAGGGCGAGAGCGAGCACAAGAGGAGGCGGGCAGAGGGCGAAGACGACAGCAGGAGCCGCAGGAGCCACGAGAGCAGCAGAGGGCACTCGGGCCACAAGGAGCACAAGGAGCACAAGGAGCACAAGGAGCGCAGCAGAGGCGGGCGCTCGCAGGACAGGGGCCACAGCGACGAGCGCGAGCGCTCGCACAGCAGGGAGCGGGAGCAGCAGGC
This sequence comes from Mastigamoeba balamuthi, assembly GCA_902651635.1. NCBI lineage: Eukaryota > Evosea > Mastigamoebida > Mastigamoebidae > Mastigamoeba > Mastigamoeba balamuthi. The sequence goes on from CACRSC010000030.1 coordinate 315,842, forward strand.
AAGCGAGGGCCGCCACAGGAGCGAGCACAGGCACAGGCACGGGCACGAGCACGAGCAGAGGAGCAGGAGCAGGAGCGGCACGCCGACGCAGAGGCAGCGGGAGGCAGGGGAGGAGGGGATGGCGGTGCTGGCGGCGCAGAGGCACGCCACGAGCGCCGTCGTCGTGTGACCGCAGCCCGCTCGTTGCCCGTGGCTGCTGCTGCGACTGGGCCGCTGACAACAGGCGGCACACGTGCGCAGCAGGTACCCCGGGACAGCCGTATCGTTATGTACAGATGAGCTTTGAGCCTGAGGGGCTTGCAGTGGCTCCCTCCCTCTCGCACACACACACAGTAGTTGCGATTATGCACACACTCAACAAAGACCCTGCATCCTCACAAGCCAGTTGTGTGTATCCCCTTTGCTAGGGCCTCGACGCTCTTGCCCTCCAGAGCAGACGGTCTGTGTCTGCCCTTGCTGACAGCGATTCGTCAGGCCGAGAAATCAGGGGGAATCGTATTGGAAAATCACGAGATATCGGGGCCGCAGCCGCGAAGTGCACCCCCCCCGACCCCAGCAGCAGCAGCACAGCAGCACAGCAGCGCGCAGAGCACCCGCAGAGCAGGGACCCCGCAGACCCCCCACCCCCCATGGACCTGCTGCTCTCGGAGCAGCCCCTCGTGCTCGCGGACATCGTGGCGCAGCTGAGCGCCCGCGACGCGCTGCGGCTGGCGGCCGCGTGCCGGTGGCTGCGCCGCGCCGTCCTCCCCCTCGTCGACGGCCGCCCCGTCCGCGCCCTCGCAGCCGCCCAGGGCCCCGCGCTGCGCCTCGCAGAGGAGGCCACCGTGGCGCTGGCCGACAGGCGCCTCCGCAGGCACGCCGCCGTCCGCGTGGGCCCTGGCAACACCCCCACGCTCCACCTCTGCACGCACTACTCGCTCGTTGAGCTGCCACGTAAGAACACGTCACTTCGCGTGGTCTGTCTGCCCCCCTCCCCCCGGGAGGTGGGGAAATATCTGAATTATCTGCGTGGATATTTTGCGTACACGCTCCACCTCTGCACGCACTTACTCGCTCGTCGAGCTGCCACGTAAGAGCACGCCACGTCACGTCCTGTATCTGTCTCTCCCCCCAACCCCCGGGAATATCTGGGGGTGCTGATATACGTGGATATTTTGCGGGGGATGGTATCGGGAATCGCGCTCACCCTGGGCGATGGCGGTGGGGGCGCAGTGGAGTGCTGGGCGCCGTACGGGTCGCGGTACGGGGTGTTCAACTACTACAGCATCAGCCTGAGGCTGTGGCCGCAGAGCCAGTACTACTTCAAGCAGGACTGCAAGGCCCTGCGCATCTACTACGGCTTCACTCTCAGCGTGCGTCCCCATCCCCCCTGTCCTGCGTGAGTGAGTGCCGTCGATGGGAGGCCAGCAGCAGCAGCAGCAGCAGCAGCCCACTGTGCCAGCTTGGTTGCCGTACATGCGAGGAGGACGCTGACAACAGCCCCCGTTTCAATTGAATTGTTCCCGCGAAGCACACGTCTCTCTCTCTCCCCCTCCCGACGCTCACCACCACCCCGCCCACTGCCCATGCCGCAGGCGCCCGAGGAGAGCGACGTGGAGACGACGGCTTGGCGGGACGCGCTGGGGGAGTACCGGCACGAGGGGGTCGTGGCGTGCGAGTACCAGCACGACGGGGGCTACAAGGGCAACTACGTGCTGACCGAGGCCAGCAAGGTGCTCGCCGTCCCCCGCGGCGTCGCCGGCGTCCTCGTGCGCGTCGAGTACGAGCTGCACCGCCAGGAGGCGCGCAGCAGCCCCGCCCTCTTTGTGCGCCTCGCCGAGGACGCGGGCGGCGTCCTGCAGGCCGTCGAGGTCCGCGGCCTCAGCAGGTGGACGTGGGAGTAGCCCTGCGAGTAGCCCCCGCAGCCGCATCCAATGCACCCCCACCACTTCCGCTGCCTCTGTGTCGTGCCCCTTTGCTGTGTGTGCGTTGTACCCTTGCTGTGGTCTGACCCCCCGGTACGTTGCGAGCTTCGGGGCCTCTGCGTTGCACTACAGCCTCGGGTCTGATGCCTTTAAATTAATGTGAAGACCGAGCATAGCTCAGTTGGTAGAGCGGAGGACTGTAGCAGTATAGAAATCCTTAGGTCGGTGGTTCAAATCCGCCTGCTCGGATCCTTTTTTGCCGCTGCATGTGCCACCATTGGCTGCTGGCCACCTGCAATAGGCGAGGACAGCGAGGTTCCGCTGTACAGAAACGATCAACCAATGGCTGAGATGGGGAGAGAAGGCAGATTATGATGTCTGGTGCAGTGGTCGGTGGTCATCCGCCAAGTAGAGGGCCCAGTGCTCCTCCAGAGCAGCAACACCAAGCACAGAACCCCCCTGAGCCCGTGGGGCAAGGGTGCCAGTCTGCCTTGCCTCTGCGTGGCCGTGACGACGGTACAGAATATCTCTGACTCACCTGCAGATACCGACCGCGAGACAGATAATATCTGGTAGTACAGTGATTGGACAAGGCGCTGCCCCGCGGATGCTGACGACCCCTGCGCGACGCCGGTCGCTCAGCGCCGCCGCCTTCTTCGTCCCGACGATGCTGGGCATCGCCGGCTTCTACCTCTACCTCCTGGCCCTGCGCCCACTGCACTCCGAAGGCACCTCTCAGTATTCAATATCTCCGAAAATATCTCCCCGTAATATCGCCGAGTTACTCCAGGAGATGCACTGCATTTTCCCCCCATGCGTCACCTCTGACGCAACGCCCAGCACTGCTCAGAATTCCATATCCCTGAATATCTCCTCAATATCTTCGAGATATCTGCATTCTGCATTTCCCCCGCACGCGTCACCTCTGACGCAACTCCCCCGCGGACGTCACGACGCAGAGGAGCTGACCAACAGCCTGCGGATGCTGGCGGTGGCCATCGTGGCGTCGCCGCTGTGCTTTGTGCTCGCGTTCGCCGCCGCCCTGGCGCTGCGCTCGCGCCTGCCGCCCCTCGCCCGCCGCTTCCTCCTCGTCGCCCTCGCCGCCCAGCTCGCCGTCCTCGCCGCCGTCACCGACGACGGCGGCACCCTCGAGCGCCACGGCTCCTTCGCCCTCGCCGGCTTCGTGACGTTCTTCTGCGCCGCCGCCGCCGCCGTCGCCGCCGTCGCTGCCGTCCGCTGGGCCCTCCCGGCCCCCGCCACCGCGCCCTCGTCNCGCCGCTGTGCTTTGTGCTCGCGTTCGCCGCCGCCCTGGCGCTGCGCTCGCGCCTGCCGCCCCTCGCCCGCCGCTTCCTCCTCGTCGCCCTCGCCGCCCAGCTCGCCGTCCTCGCCGCCGTCACCGACGACGGCGGCACCCTCGAGCGCCACGGCTCCTTCGCCCTCGCCGGCTTCGTGACGTTCTTCTGCGCCGCCGCCGCCGCCGTCGCCGCCGTCGCTGCCGTCCGCTGGGCCCTCCCGGCCCCCCGCCACCGCGCCCTCGTCTGCCTCTGCTGCCTCGCCCTCGCCTCTGCGGCCTTCTGCGTCCTCACGGCCCGCTCGCGCGCGTCGTGGCCCGCGGGCCTCGCGGGGCGCCGCGTCAGCGCGTCGGTGGGCTGCGCGTTCGACGCGCCGGCGTGGGAGGCCATGGCCCTCTGGCCCGCCTTCCTCCTGCGCCTCGTCACCGACAAGCCCTGCGCGGGCGCCGGCAGCCGCGTGCCCGCCGCCGCCCTCGACGCCCGCGGCCTCCGCGCCGGCTGCGCTGCCCGCGTGACCGCGTTCCCCGGCGACCTCGCCAGCGCCCCGCCCTCGGCGGGCCTCGACTCGCGCAGCTTCCCGGGCACCGTGCTCGCGCGGGCCGCCTCGCTGCGCTACGCCACCCCGGGCGCGCTGCTCGCGCTCCCCGCGGACGCCACCGCGGCGCTCGTCGAGTGCGACGGCGGGGGCCCGCGCGAGCTGCTGACCCGCCCGCGCCGCGACGAGCGGGCCGTCGCTGCCGCCGCCGAGGCGCTGCGGCGCGCGGGCAACGGCACGGGCCTGGACGTGCTGGTGGTCTTCGTGGACGCGCTGTCGCGGCGGCTGCTGCCGTCGCTGCTGCCGCGGACGGCGCGGGCGCTCGAGGGCACGCGGACGCACGAGGTCTTCCAGTTCTTCCGCTACCACGCCGTCTCGCAGATCACGGGGCGCAACTTCTACGCGCTCTGGGGCAGGGGCCCGGGCGGCCTCTCGATGTGGGAGCTCGCGCGGGGCAGCGGCTACGTGAGCGCCTACGTGACGGAGCAGTGCGAGTGGAAGGACCACTTCGACATACGCGGCCGCCCCGACTACTGGCCCCTGGGGCCCTTCTGCCTCCCCGAGTACCAGCCCCCGCACGACGACAGCCTCCCCATGCTCGGCCCCTACTCCTTCGCCCGCAGGTGCGCGCCACCCCCGCGTGGGCTCGATGCCGTGTGCGCGCGGGGCGTATCGACCGCGGAGAGCTGTCTGGGCTTCTGGGGCAGAGCCCGGGCCACCGGGCGCCCTCGAGCAATCGCAACGCCCTCCGTTGCTCGATGGCGCCCCGCTGCCCGAGCGCTGCCCCTCCCGAGCTGCAGGAGGGCATCCCAGCGCGCGGCAATTGACTGTCTGCCCTCCGAGTGCCGCTGAATCGGCCTACCCGACTGGCGGCCCATTTGGGAGTTGTGCTTCAGAGACGGCGGCGGACTGAGAGGCGCAACCCTCCCGGCCCCTGCGCAGGTGCATTGCGGGGAGAGAGGTGCACAAGCACGCGATGGCGCTGCTGTCCGAGTGGTGGGGTGCGCACGCGGGGAGCAGGCGGCTGGCGTGGGGCGTGTTCATGGAGGCGCACGAGCCCAGCACCAACGTCGTCCGACAGATCGACGCGGAGCTCGCGCAGCTCGTCGCGGGCCAGACGATGGACCTCTCGCGCGCGGCCGTCTTCCTCGTCTCGGACCACGGGCCCCACGGCGACCTCGGCTTCGTCCTCAACCAGTGCGCTCTCTCCCTCCCTGTGTCTGTTCCGTTGTCGCCGTATCACTCTCTTCCTCCCTCTGTCGCTCTCTGGGTTGCGCCTGTTCCTGCGTGCTTGCCGGTGCGTGTGTATCGCTGGCGTCCCTCTGTGTCTCTGTGTCTGCTCCTTTCTGATCCCTCGGTGTCTTTGCTGTGCGGGCGACTGAGCGTGCTTGTGGTTCCTTGTCCCTCTGTGCCCCTCTGTGTTCCTCTGTGCCCCTCCCTGTCTCTCTGGCGCTGACAGCAGCGGCTGGTGGGCGCAGGAGGGCTGCGATGGTGGACAACAGTCTGCCCAACTTCGAGCTGCTGCTGCCCGTGGGCTTCCTCGACAGCCACCCGCGCGTCCGCGAGGCCCTGCGGTGCGTGCCAGCGCCGCCGTCTGCGCGTCCACACCGTCCTGACGAGGGGAGGGCTCTGGGGGCGAGCGCAGGAGCAACGAGGAGGCGCTGCTGACGGCGCGGGACATCCGCGAGACCATCGCCCACGTGCTGGCGGGCGCGTGGCCCAACAGGGCGACCGCAGAGGCCTCGAGGGCGCACTCGCTGTTCAACGCGCTGCCCGCGAGGACCTGCAGGGAGGCCGACGTGCCCTTGCGGCTGTGCGTGTGCAAGAGCGGGTGAGCAGAGCCACCAAATCAAGCGACTGGGCGTTTTGGTTCGCGCTTCGACCACGTGCGCGGCGACTTTGTTTTCTGTAGATGCGACCTTGGCGCAGCTGGTAGCGCGTTAGACTGAAGATCTAAAGGTCGCTGGTTCAATCCCGGCAGGTCGCATTTTTGCGCAGCGATGGAGGACTTTATGTGCGGTGCAATGCCGAAATGCGAGGTTTGCCCTCCGGAGGGACGAGCATTCCTGGCTGTGCTTCTGGATTCCGCATTTCTGCGGCGGCAGAAGGGCACGCACAAATCGATGCCCAGGGCGGGCGGGATCTACTTTGCCAGTCCGACAAGCGAAGCCGAAATAGCCTTCGCTTCTTCCGCTTCCTTCGCCGTCGGGCCAGAGATGCAGGCGTCTCCCCCCCGGCAGGCGCCCCCCGGCCCCCGCGTGGTGCTGTCGTTCCGGACGCTCGGGGGCTCGACGCACGCCAAGCACCCCGTGCGCGACGCCCTCCCAGCCCCCTGCTCTCTCCGGCAGCACACATCACCCCGGTCCACACATCACCCCGGTCCACACACATCACCCCCCGGTCCACGCAGCACACGCACCACACGCATCACCGGGGCGGCAGCGACCGGCCAGCTCCCTCCCACCCCTCGCCGCTGCCCCCAGCGCTCCTCGGGGAGCAGAGGGGGCGGGGGGCACAGCGCACCGGCAACGGCAACGGCGTGCGGCCCTCGGCCAGCAGAGAGCACACTCGCACGTCGGCGTCTTCCATACTTGGGCTCCTGTGCTGGCCGCCGCTGCCGCCGCTGCTGCTTCTGCTGCCTTTGCTTCTGCTTCCATCGCTGCCGGTGCTGCGGCGCTGCTGACGGGGCGCTGTGCCTGCCCAGGTCGAGGTCTTCGTCGCCCGCGAGTGGCGCGTGGCGCGGAGGGCGGAGCAGCGTGACGTGTACCGGCAGCTCCTGCGCTCCCGCGTCTGCGTGGCGTCGACGCTGGCGGAGCTCTCGTGCGACGCCTGCGGCTGCCCCTTCGCCCTCTCCCTCCCCCCGGGCGCCTCCCTCGCCGCCGCAGCCGCCGCCCCCGCCCCCGGTGACGTGGCGTCGGAGATGTACCGCCTCCTCGCACACGTCAGGTGCTGGTGCGCGCGCCACCGACGACCCCGGCGTGGTGTGACACGTCATCAACACGTCACTGACACGTCACAGCCACGTGGCGCACCAGGAGCTGGTGCTGGTGAGCTCCGTGTGCGGCGTCACGGTCATCAGCCCCGTCTTCTCGCTGCTGCAGCGGTCGTCGCGCGCGAGGACACGTCACGCCGCCCCCGCGGCCGCGAGCGCCGGCAGCGCCGTCGCTGTGCGCAGCGGCGAGGCGCCGGTGGCAGCGGCGCAGCAGCAGTGGCAGCAGCAGCGGGAGGCAGAGGGGGAGAGCGTGGGGTCGATGTCGCTGTTGGTCCTCTCGGTGCCGTCGCGGAGGCTGACGGTCATCGTGCGCATCGTGCGCTCGCGCAACGTCGAGCCCGACTACGTGACGTGGCACCTCGCGCGCTACCAGGAGGAGGCGCGCAGGCAGATCGAGGGCTTCGTCAACTACAAGTACCGCCATCTCGACAGTGCGCCCAGCCCATGATCCCTCCCTTTCCCTCGTGGCACGGGGCGCTGACCGCATGCATGCGTGGCGCAAGACAACGGGACGGTGGTGATGACGTCGGCGTACCTCAACTGCGAGGGCGTCATCAAGGCGGACCTGCTGTGCGCACGGATGCTGTTCAACCACGGCATCATCGACCGCGTCGACATCCTCACAAACGTCCCCACCCACTTCTGAGTCCCAGCCAACCCCTTCAATTGCTTTCAGTCCACGCCACGGGCCCACACTGCATCGTGTGGCCGAGGGTGCTGCCCACTAAGTACATTTATTTTTTCTCTTGGCACCATAACCCACCGGCTGATATTTCAATTGAGTTCTGCCAACAGCTTGCTTGGCCCTTGGGACTCGAAGACCTCGGTGGTGTGCGGATTGCGAGCAGAGGCCTCTGAGAACCCTTTGTCTCTAAGGCTCTACATGTCCCAATCTTCTTGATCTCATCTCTGCGAACGGGTCACTAAGTTGTCAGGGTGGCATGCGAGATCGAACCTCTGAAGGCCAGCCGGGGGGGCCTGCCTCTCAGCTGCTTGTGATGCAGTCACGTACGTCGCGCTACCAGTAAAAGAGAATATAACTTGCTACACGGGACAAATTTGCCTCCTCGTCCGGTTCACCCGCTTTCTTCGCTTTCGGCGTATCGGTCGGGGATGCAGGTGCCTCTTGTTCTCTCGCAGCACCCAGCGTCCTCCGGACCGCGCGTGGTGCTGTCGTTCAGGACGCTCGGGGGCTCGACGCACGCCAAGCACCCCGTGCGCGACTCCCCCGGTCCCAGACGCCGCACATTGCGAGCCGGACAGCCTCGCTTCCCCTCTACCAGTGTGCCCAGCAACTGCGGGCACACAAGAACACCATTCACGCTGTTGCTTTGCGTGTTGCCTGCCCACCACTTGCATCCCTGACTTCTCCCAGGTCGAGGTCGTCGTCGCCCGCGAGTGGCGCGTGGCGCGCAGGGCGGAGCAGCGTGACGTGTACCGGCAGCTCCTGCGCTCCCGCGTCTGCGTGGCGTCGACACTGGCGGAGCTCTCGTGCGACGCCTGCGGCTGCCCCTTCGCCCTCTCCCTCCCCCCGGGCGCCTCCCTCGCCGCCGCCGCAGCAGCCCCCGCCCCCGGTGACGTGGCGTCGGAGATGTACCGCCTCCTCGCACACGTCAGGTGCTGGTGCGCGCGACCGGACGCCCCCCCGCGCGCCTCCACGGGAGTGACACGTCACTGACACGTCACAGCCACGTGGCGCACCAGGATCTGGTGCTGGTGAGCTCCGTGTGCGGCGTCACGGTCATCAGCCCCGTCTTCTCGCTGCTGCAGCGGTCGTCGCGCGCGAGGACACGTCACGCCGCCTCCCCGGCTGCGAGCGCCGGCAGCGCTGTCGCTGTGCGCGGCGAGGCGGCCGTGGCAGCGGAGCAGAAGCAGCGGCAGCAGCGGCAGCAGCGGCAGGAGCTGGTGGTCCTCTCGGTGCCCTCGCGGAGGCTGACGGTCATCGTGCGCATCGTGCGCTCGCGCAACATCGAGCCCGACTACGTGACGTGGCACCTTGCCCGCTGCGTGGAGGAGGCCCGCAGGCAGATCGAGGGCTTCGTCAACTACAAGTACCGCCACCTCGACAGCACGCTCCCCGCCTGCCTCCCCTCCCCACCTTCCGGGTGCACCAGGCGCTGACCGTATGCATGCGTGGCCCAAGACAACGGGACGGTGGTGATGACGTCGGCGTACCTCAACAGCGAGGGCGTCATCAAGGCGGACCTGCTGTGCGGGAGGATGCTGTTAAACCACGGCATCATCGACCGCGTCGACATCCTCACAAACGTCCCCACCTTCTTTTGAGATCCCCAGGCCACACCCAATTGAATTCGGCTCGCCACTTGATGGCGAGTTGGTTCAGGATCACCCCTGGCCACAAGACGTGTTGCTGTCGTCTTTCACACGCCGGTATCATTCGAGATCACCAATCAGTTTCGCATATTTCTGCAATCGCCAACGTTTGCCAAATGATAAATCAAATGAATTCAGATTGACAGGAAATAACACAAACGTTGGATTTGTCTGTGGATGAAAGCCGTGTTTTGCTGTTTGTTGTTCCGTTCTCAAAGCAATTGAATTTAGCTCAGGCGACTGTATGCTCCGTCTCGTGAGTCGGGTGGAGGCCCTAAGGGCCGGGGCTGATCGAGAGCGATGACGACGGCGGCGACGACGGCGCCCCCGACGGCCCGTAGAGCTTCGCGATGACGTCCTTGAGGTTCGCGAACAGCTCGAGCCTCTGGGCCATCGTGGCGTCGGGGTTTATGACGCCGTCGGCGCCCGTGACGACAGCGAACCGCTTGACCCGCAGCGACGTGGGCATCGACGCGTTGATCACGTCCACCTTGGCCTTGAGGTACGCCTCCACCTTGGCCCCCTGGCCCCCGGGCACCGACGCCGCGTCCACCGTGAACAGCGCCGCTGCGCACAATCAATTGCTGAGTTCGCGCCTCGGCTGCTCTTGTGTGCCCCTGAAGCAATTCACTCCTCTAACAAGAAAGTAATGCGTAATCAATTTAGGCTTGAAATTAACCCGTAAACCCCCAAATAAAGTGGACCGGAAAATTCAATTGATTCGTCCCCCACCCTTTTGCGTACTGTAGTACTTCATGCCGTCGCCGACGACGAGGGCGCGCTTGACGCCCGGGATGGAGCAGAGGCGGCGCTCGAGGGCGGGGGCCATCAGCGCCTCGCCGCCCGACGTGTAGTAGACGGGGCGCTTCCTGCCCGTGACGTAGAGCAGCTTGACGCTCCTGGTGGCCGAGACGGCGACGTCGGCCCACTTGCCCGTGAAGCCCGTGCGCAGCGTGCGGTCGGGCCCGAGGACCGTGGCCGTGAGGTCGGGGTCGCCCAGGTAGCCCGCGAAGACGTTGGGGCCGCGCACGAGGACCTCGCCGTCGGGGGCCAGCGTCACGCTGACGTCGGGGGCCACGGGGACGCCCACGGAGCCGTCGCGCCACTCGTGTCTGCGCGTGCACGTGGCCGTGTTGCACGTCTCGGGCGTCCCGAAGACCTCGTTGACCACCACGCCGTGCCGCACAAAGAACGAGCGCGTCTGCTCCGACAGAGGGGCCCCGCCGCACGCGAGGAACCTGGCACACACCCGCAGCGCAGCAATCAGTTGAGTGGCATGGCCAACCCCGACCCAAAGCCAACGAGTCGCAGGGAACAGACAAAATGAGATATATAGAATCAACTGAGCTGCCATCCCCCAATTCAAAAGGAGAGTCAAACAGAAGAACAAATTGAGAAGAGAGGCAGTATCAGAGCTCTCACAGGACACTGAAACGTGTGAACAGAAGACGCTACAGATCGAAGAGTAAAGTAGAGACACGGTCAGAGAGCTCTTCCACGCCGGCCCACCCAGCAGCACAGCGCACACCAAGGAAGACACACAACTGAACAGGAGGCGATGGCGGGAGGCAAACGCGAGAGCAGCTGGGGGCACCTGCAGCAGTCGAGGCCGAGGTCCTCGAGGACCTTGCTGTAGACGAGCCTGCGGGCCATGCGGGATCCCACGACGTAGTGCCCGTCGTGCTCGTAGGTGCGCTCGGCGACCTCGGCGGCCTTGCGCTCGGCCCAGCAGCGCAGCTTGCGCGTCAGCCCGCCGCTCTCGTCGAGCATGTGCTCTGCGCGCGCGGCGAACTTGTCCCAGACCCTCGGCACGGCGACGAAGAGCGTCGGCCGCACCTCGCGGACCGTGTCGATCAGCGACGTCGTGTTGGGCCGCAGCGCGTCGGCGGGCGCCACGAAGACGCGGGCGCCCACCGTCATGGGCAGGTAGTACGCGAGCTCCTGCTCGCCCACGGCCCAGATGGGGTGGAACGTCACGAGCCTGTCGTCCTGCCGCGCCCCGCAGAAGTCCGCGAACGCGCGGGCCGCGTACGTGACGTTGTCGTGCGTCAGCACGGCGCCCCTGTACTCGCCCTCGGGCCCCGCGGGCGTGTAGACGACCTCGCAGGCCTCGCCGGCGTCGAGCGCGCCCACGCGCCGCATGACCTCGGCGTCGGCGACGGCGGCGCCGGCGGCGAGGAACTCCGCGAGCGACGGCGAGGGCCCCGCGGGGTCCGTGAGGCGCACGACGCGGAGGCCTGCGAGCTTGGGGGCCGCGTCGTGGTCGGCAAAGGCCAGCGGGCAGGCGGCCTCGCGGACGACGGCGCAGAGCTGGTCGGCGGTCAGCGTGCGCGGCACCGAGACGGGGACGAGGCCCGCGAGGATGAGGCCCGTGTGCACGACGAACCACGCGGGGCAGCCGCTGCTGCACACCAGCACGCGGGCGCCCGCCTGCAGCCCCGGCGTCGCGATCAGCGCCTTGGCCACGCCAAACGCCCGCGAGCGGTACTCGCCCCACGTGAACTCACTGCGCGGGGGACGGGGGAGAGGAGAGGGGAGAGAAGGAGAGATCAGTCAGAGCAGTGCAACACACAACTAAAAAAATAATAAAACACGAGGGCGCTACGGCGACAGATTCAATTGACAGGGAGAACGGGCCTCGTGGTGGAACCTGATCTGTCTTGCGAGCGGGGACACCGCGACAGAGAACATTTGTTTGCCATAACAACACCAAAAACTCCCTGAGACCCCGAGTCAATTGATCCCAAACCGCGCAGCCAGCGAACAGTGCAGGAAACAGAGCACTGGGGACAAGCACTCGCAGGGGACGCGGCGACACCCCACCCTCCGCCAGCACAGGCGGGCGATGACGTGTGGAATTCCAGTGGGTGGGAAAATGCTGGGAGACTGCAGTCCGGCCGAGGAGAGGCCTGTGAGGGCTGCGAGGGCTGCGGGGGCGCACTTGAGGGCTGGCTGCGTCGCGTAGGCGTCGGCCGTGCGCAGGAACACCTGGGCGACAGTCAGCGCGCCGCTCCTCGCCTTGGACGACGGCAGCGACGGCACAACGACCGGCTGGCAGTATTCCGACACAAAATCAGTAAGAAGATACCAGAGAGCAGGCGAAAAAGCGCTATTTCCCACCGGGAAAACCGAGAAAAAGCACAGAAATCACTGGGGCGAATCAGGAATTGACGCAGCCACGTCATCGGGCGCACCTCTGGGGAGCGTGCGAGCGCCTCGACCTCGGCGCGCATGCGCTGGACGGCGGCGTGGTCGTAGCCCGGCGGCTGGGCGTCGGGCGGCGGCGCGTGCGAGTGCGAGTGGCGGCGCTGTGCCGAGGACGAGACGGATGCGCCCGCCGGGGTTCGATCCGCGGACCCGCTGCTCCGCGATCGCTCGCGCAGCGCGTAGCCCTCGCCCTCGCCCGTGACGGAGCTCGACCGCGGCGAGCTGTGGTGGTGCCCGTGGCCGCGGTGGTGGCGGTGCCCGCCGCTGCTGCCCGTGGACGACCTGCGCTTCTGCTGCTCGGCCTCGGCCGTTGCCTGGGAGGTGTGCAGCCTATTTGTCAGATACATTTCGAGATCTGAGGGGCTGAGAGCGGCCCAGAGAGAGAGAGAGAGAGGGCAGGAAGTGGCCGCACAGTCTTCTGCTGGGGCTCTGCCATCGCGCTGTGGTGGGGAGCTGCGGGTATGGCGGGGGATGTGAGGGTGGTGCGGTGACTCAGCACTCTTCGGGTTTCGTGTGTTGGTTTGGTGGTTGCGTTTTCTTCCGTGCTGGAATATCCAACAAAATCTCTCGCTGCAGATACTCCAATCCATGCGCTCCGCCTGAACCATGGGAAAGCCGTGGTGTGGTCGTATGGCTGTGAAGACGCAGACCCCGATACATCGGTTGCGGTTATTCAAAAAAACAAACACTGTGACGTAACTCCATTCAAAATAAAGATGCAATAGCAGAGAAGAGGGGAACAGCACCGCAGGGGGCACCCAGGTGGCAGTACAACTGCATTGAGCGAAGTGACTGAGGGTGGAAGGTGAAGCTGTGGTCCTCCTCTGCACCTGCACCTGCCCTAACTTCTTTCAATACAGTCATTCAGCACATGCTGGAATATATGTGCAGATCGGAGAGAACTGCCACTGTGAGATGGTAAGACAGCAGGCAGTAGCAGAGCTGCCTCTCCTGTTGAATGTTGAATATGAAGAAGTTCCACTCATCACAGTGGTCTATCAGTAGGTTTAGCATGGAATAATATGACTGTGCTTAGGCTGGGGTACAAGACCTTTGCACTTTAAGTGTAGAGCTCTTACTGTTTCACACTTGGTCATATCTTGCCATACAAGAGGCATACCATATAAGATTTTCCATCCAGCTTCTCAGTTTTATTCCCATCAGTGTTTATTTACTCAACCTGGCATACGATCTTTCTGCACAAGAGCGTTTTAAGCTTCACTACTTAGTTGTGTGCTTGCTCCTCGATTCTGTTGCTTTTCCAGTCCCAGAACTGAAATGCAGATAGAAGGATAATGCAAGAAGATACTATTTACCAAAATGATTATCTGTCTTTATTCCATCCTGTTATGAAAAGCAATGTCAATAATGTGAGATGCTGTGGTCATCATAGCTGAGTTGAAGTAAGACATAGCAGTAGAGATAGAACAGATATCCATTGTTATGTAATAGTCTGAGATGAGCTATTTATTATATCTAATTGTGAATAACTCTTCATCATTGATTTCATTGCTTCGAGTGATTATCCTTCTAAAGAGATCAAACTGGATTGCTCTTTCAAAAGCTGAATGTTGTTGGTAGTGCTTGAAAATATGCACATTACAACCCCAGAGAACATTAAAGATTGCATTATTTTAAAGATTCAAGTAATCCAAATCCTGAAACAGAAAAGAAGCCCCGCATTGATCTGCCTGCATACTTCACAGTCCTTTTGCACAAACCGGGTAAAGTGTTACTTGACTATCTAAAGTGCATTCCAAATCTATTCTGGCTTAGCAATCTTCAGTCATCTTTTTCAATCATTCTATTAAGTGAAAAACAGTACATGAAGTTCTGTGATGTTATTTCATCTTTTGCCTTATTCCTGTGTTGAACTGTCAAGAATATCAAATGAGAGGCCTTCATGACTTTTTTGCGAGATTGTCACTGTTGGACATCAGCCGGATGTTCTCATGGGCCAGGGACAGAATATTGTATTGTCTGTCTTGAGATACAGCCGCTGTCTGGTGGCTGTTGGACTCGTCCTGTAACAAGTAAGGCTCTGCCCTGCATACATCACTCTCTGTGGCCACATCACGGAGGTACTTTTCTGTTCTCCTGTTCACTTGGAGATGTGCTCGCTGATACGTGTTACTCACCATTTTCCAGCAAAGCATTGTGTCGTTAGCGAGCCATTTATGTAAATCGTTTTGGGGGCAGTGAATCCTAATGGCGCGTGATTGAATGTAATCCCGACCAAGCACAGGGCGAGTGAGCATTAAGATTATCACACTGGGAGATAATTCCTTCAGCCACTCATATCCATCATTGTCTTCTATGTTCATTTGACCGCGGACGCAATTGACCACTTAGCAGTGGCAGACACGCGCCCACACAGCAGAGGGCTTGTGCACTCAGTCCACACGGAGGTTGCTGATGGCCACGTGGCCCTTCTTGTTGCAGCCCGTGTGGCACCACTTGCCGTCGAGCCAGTCCATCGTGCCGTCGCCCCAGTGGCTCAGCGTCGCCGCCATGCCCGCCCTGAGCGCCCCCGTGAGCTCCTGGAGGTAGCCCCCGCAGCTCGCAAAGTCCATCCACACGCTCCTCCCCTCCTGCCACAGCGTCACCACCACGTTCCTCTACACGCATCCCCCGCTGCGTGAGGCGTGTGCCAGTGCGTGTACGTGCGGAGCGGAGCTTACCAGGATCCCTCCGCTCTGCTGGAAGTCGTAGGTGGCAGTGAAGGGACGGAGGGTGTTGATCTTGTAGCGGTTGCCCGGCCCGTACGCCCACGCCATGCTCGCGAAGTTCTTGCCGCAGCCACCGCCTACACACAACGCAAGACCACGTCAGTATTCCATGTGATCCCTCAGATGGGTGGGGGAAAGGGAAGACGGTTGGACAGAGGGACAGAGGCGCACCGTCGCACCAGGAGAAGAACTTGTTGCTGGGGGCGTTGCACTTGTGGAGGGCCACAGAGAAGGCGTACTGGTTGGCCTCCATCAGGTCGATCTCGGGGCAGTACACGCCTCCCACCTTGTTGGCGTCGCAGTAGAAGTCCCCTACACACGAACCACATCATTCAGGGGTCAGCAGCCTTTTGGGAAGGGGCAGGGGAAGTTTGTGATTCGTGCCCGACTGTGAGGGGGCAGGCCTGCCGGCAGCGTCGTAGCCGGGCATGGAGACGAGGTAGAAGGCGGCGTTGCAGCCGCAGCTGACGGTGCTGAGGTCGACCACGAAGCTCAGCTTGGCCCCGAGCGGCCGGAAGCTGTGGTACATGAAGGGCGACCAGCTGGCGGGGCAGCCGTTGGCGAGGTACCCGCGCACGTTGTGCCTGCCCGCCATCGAGTTCCCTGCGGTCACCAGTTGGCCATTCGCACCGCCGACCTGCACGACGCTGAGACCCGCGGGCTTCCCCCAGATGTGCATGTCGAGAGTCCCGGCAGAGATGCCCGTTCTGCAGCCTGCGCGGTATATGAACATGTCGCAACAAATCGTCAATACGCAAAAACAAAGTCCGCAGCTGGGGTTTGCGTACTGCCCAGCGCAACCGCTACGAAAGCGAGAACGAGGAGGATGGGAGCCCAGCGCATCGCTGCAAGAGGGTCGAGTGGCGAAGGGCCTCGGGTGGGTGTCAGTGGATTATACAAATGACAACGTGTTTGCAGCGCTACTGCGGGTGCATGTCATTCGACCCCGTGCAGCAAAAGTGTACCTCTGGACAGATCCGGTTCTTCGCACATTTCGCAAGCATTTCTCTGGTCCAAACGGGCACGTGTCATTCTTCGCGGCAATGCGGAGAATGACCCACACCCCCCGAAACGGCCCTTTTTCAGGTCATCTCCACAGCCATCTGCATCCCCAGCCCCCTCGCGTTTTCTCGCAATACAGCCCCACCCCCCCGAGCCACTGCAACAGGCAACTAACCCCCTCAGAGTCCTCCGGTGCTAGCGCAGCGCAGGCGCGATCTTCCTATGCTCGTGTGTCGCGCAGTGCGTTGGTCGTGTTCCACAACGACTGCAGAGCCCGGAACTTGTCGAGACAGAATTACAAGGCAACAACGGGGCATCTCTTTTGTTCACACGTGCCTACGGGTGTGGTGCCTCGCCCCTGCATTACAGGCGCTACCCACTCACCACACGGGCACGCGCTGGGGCCCCCGGCGCCAAGGCCTTGCGGGCTCGCGGGGCCTCAGTTCCACTGGATGTTGCTGACGGTCACGCGGCCGCTCTTGTCGCAGCCCGCGTGGCACCACTTGCCGTCGAGCCAGTCCATCGTGCCGTCGCCCCAATGGCTCAGCGTCGCCGCCATGCCCGCCTTGAGCGGCGCCGAGAGCTCCTGGAGGTAGCCCCCGCAGCTCGCAAAGTCCATCGACACGCTCCTCCCCTCCTGCGCCAGCGTCGCCACCACGTTCCTCTGCTCCCCAGACCCCCAGACGCGTCCCGTGAGCACAGGCACAGGGAAGCAACAGAGGGATGCGTCGGGGGACGCACGAGCTGCCCGCCCCTGGACTGGAAGTCGAAGGTGGCGGTGAAGGGGCGCTGCGTGTTGATCTTGTAGCGGTTGCCCGGCCCGTACGCCCACGCCATGCTCGCGAAGTTCTTGCCGCAGCCACCGCCTACACACAACGCAAGACCACGTCAGTATTCCATGTGATCCCTCAGATGGGTGGGGGAAAGGGAAGACGGTTGGACAGAGGGACAGAGGCGCACCGTCGCACCAGGAGAAGAACTTGTTGCTGGGGGCGTTGCACTTGTGGAGGGCCACAGAGAAGGCGTACTGGTTGGCCTCCATCAGGTCGATCTCGGGGCAGTACACGCCTCCCACCTTGTTGGCGTCGCAGTAGTAGTCCCCTGCACGGAGTCCGCGCCACACAGGGGTCAGCGACGTGTCTCAACGGGGCACGGGAGTTAGAGGATCGTGCCCTGCTCGGAGCGGGCAGGCCTGCCGGCAGCGTCGTAGCCGGGCATGGAGACGAGGTAGAAGGCGGCGTTGCAGCCGCAGTGGACGGTGCTGAGGTCGACGGTGAAGCTGAGCTTGTGGCCGAGCATGGGGAAGTTGTGGTAGATGCCCGGGGCCCACGAGGCGGGGCAGCCGTTGGCGATGTACGCGCGCACGTTGTGCAGCCCCGTCATGGCGCTGCCCCCCACCTGCACCCGCCCGTTCTTGCCGCCCACCTGCACGACGCCCAGGCTCTGCGTCTTGCCCGCCACCTTGACGTCCACGAACCCCGGCGCGATGCCCGTGCTGCAGCCGCCTGTGCGTGTGTGCGTGTGTGCGTGCGGTCAGTCGCTGGTGTTTGCGGGCTGCACTTGCGGGGCCCCACGGAGGCCGCACGCACCCAGGGCGATGCCGCTGAGCAGGAGCAGTCCGAAGAGAAGCAGTGCCCTCATCAGCGGTGCTGCTGTCGGTGATTGCCGGGCCTGTGCTGGCGGTGGAGCGATGGAGAAAAAATGTAAAGCGAGAAGTCCGTCGGGCGCCCGAAGTCGATCGAAGAACTGAACGAAAAGTGTACGCGCACGTCACCACTGCGCCTGAACGAAAACTGAACCACTGCCCATTCGCGGGCAGGCACCCCGTGTGCGCCTCGCCGCCTGGCAAGCCTCCAAGGCGTGAGGGGCTTTGCTGGCGGCCACCCGCAGCCGCTGGCCCCACGGCGGCCCCGTCGCTGCGCCGCCAGCGGCCCGTGCCGGGGACGGGGGCTCGCTGGAGCCGCGAGGCGCTTTTGTCAGGGCTGTTGGCAATGCTGTTGCTCCCGCCGGTGCCGAGGTGTGCACAACGCACCAACCGCCACAGCGAGGTTTGACGAGGGGCCCACTCATCGCCCCCCACTGCCTGCCGCTCCGTTTTGACGGGGTGGGGGCCACTCACCACCCCGTCACGCTCCATTGGTGACTCTGCAGAGGACACCTGTCCGAGCAGGGTATCTGAGAGCCCCCTGTGGATGAAGGAGAGGTATGCGGCGGGCTGCCTAGCAAGATTCCAAATGCAACGAACAACCGTCGCTGAAGAACAGCCCGGGGCACAGAGGCTCTCCGGTGCACTGCCGTTAAGCACCACGGGCATGTGAAGGCGGCAGCGCAGTGAACGCCGGAATGGCTACAATAGGGTGGCGGCCTGCGAGAGATCAACGACATCCCCTATTTGCCAGCGGGGAGCAACGGCGCTGAAGAGCAACGTGATCATCGGGTCGGAGTGTCTTGACGGCTGCGGGTGGGCACGCTCTGCCAAGTCTCTGTTCGTGTGGAGGCCACCGGGGCTGCGTGGCCGCGCTGTTTCAATCCACGGGCAGCAGAACGAGAAGGAGGTGCACCACCGACCTCCTTCCTTCGCAGCTGGAGCGGAAGGTGGTGTTCAGTGTGGGAAAAGTATTTGAGTACCCGGTGGCCGGCCGGCAGTGCAGCTGCATCCAAAGGAGAGGCACGCTGACACAGAACCTCATTTCAGCTCTTCATTATGCAATGTGCATCGGCCGATGTGTCTGTCGAGCTGTGTTGCGCCTTTGGTCATGCAACGCTCAAGGCCAACGAGACCACAAGAACGAGACCTGCAAGCATCGTAGAGGCGTTCCCCGGAATGTCCCCCAGCATGCTGCACTCCTCGAGGCTGCGACAGAAGCATATCATTCGGTGAGACTGCGGACAACAAAGCAGAGGAAGAGAAAGCAGAGCAGAGAGAGAGAGAGAGAGAGAGAGAGAGAGAGAGAGAGAGAGAGAGAGAGAGAGAGAGAGAGAGAG
>CACRSC010000030.1:340635-350844 GCA_902651635.1 Mastigamoeba balamuthi
AGCTGGATCTGTGGACTTGCTCAGCCAATTATGTTGGTTGAATGCATCAGTTATTTCATCCTCGAGCATCTGGATAGTGTAGACACCATTTTTGAGAACAATTGTATACCAATTTGCTCCACCATTAACAGATACATTAATCTTAGTTGAATCAAATCCACCATAATTGTAGACATTCGGTATTGAGTTTGAGAGAATGATCCTCAGAATTCGGAATGTGTGAGACTTACTTTGATCCAACACTAAAGGTTGTCTCATATTGATTGATCCATCTCTGGAGCCAAAACTATTGTCTTGATCAGAAGAAGATGTATAATCGAGTTGGTACGACATAAAATACAATTTCCTGAGATAATAATTTTCTCAGGTAATATTATTATGACATATAGAATAACGCAGGAGACACAAGAAAGAGTAAATCAGATAACAAAAGAAATTTATGATCTATTACCGAAAGGTAAATCATTTGATTCGCCCATTGAATACCCGAATTTTTCGATACGATTTCCAGATTGGCGTAAAATTATAGACAAGAATGCACCACGAGGCTACTATTACGTGCTAGCAACACCGAAAAGTACATTTAAAGTGATTATATACCCAATAGTTGGTTTGTATCAATTAGAACGGGACTTCTATGTAGCGAATGCTCAAGATTATCCAACACCAGAAGCGTGTCTTGATGCTTTTCGGAGAGAAATGGATAAACGGGGAATAATAAAGAGGTTTAATATTGATCAAATGCCATTTGAACATGGAAAATTTATTAATAATTATTTTTTGGATCAGTGTAAAAGGGCTTTGGAACAAGGTCCTGAAGTTAAACGTCCTGAAGTTAAACAATTAGAGTACAAACCTGAAGAGAAAATGCAAGAAGAAGAAGCTGAAACCAAGCAGTATGCCGAGGATTTAAAAGAAGAGGAATATGAGTCACAATTAAAAGATTTAATTCCGAAAGAGAAAATCAAAGAGGTTTACAAAACGATTCATAATGCATTAAAGGATGAAGGAGGTCTAGTTCAAATTTACAATGAGAATATGGAACCAGTTGCAACTGCAAACACCAAAGCAAAAGCACTAGAGAAATTAGTAGAGTACCTCAGAAAAGATGTTGGATTATCAGAGAAAGAGAAGAAAGTTCATAGTGTTGGAAATCGATTTGGAAAGAACTTCGTAATGACACAGATACGCAAAACAAAGGATGATAAGCCAGAAGTATATGCAACTTACATCTCCTTACTAAACAACTATGATATCCGTACAGAGAAAGGAAAAAGAATGATTTACAAACTTCGGGACCTATATGAAAGAGGGTTTACAAGTGATGATCTCAAACTCTTTGCAAAAGAGGCTCTAGAGGATAAGATCCAAAGACCATATGACGTTGATTCTGTTCAGAAAAAGAGAATAAAAGTCAAGAAATATAATAAGAAAGATATTTCTCGGATGACAAAATATGCGAAAAAGTATTTCAGTTAAAAGAACTTTAACTTATAGCCTCTTTGCTTAACTTTAAATAATTTCTTGCCCGATCCTACAGTGTTGAGTTTATCACTGAACTCTGTTTCTAGGCGTTTCATACTGTTGTCAACTTGTTTGGATGTCTTAACAAAGTCATCTACAAGTGTGTTGGTTTCAGTTTTCACCATCTCTCTTTCGACGACATCTTTTACTGATGTGTTATAGATATGTCCATCTGGAGTTTGAACTACCCCGTACATGTAAAAATTATTGTCCATAAATAATATTACGATATATTTTTTTTCTAACGATAATATATAATGCCTTTCGATTCAAATTCCTTCCTAGAATACGCAAGTGATCCACGCTATGATATACTTAAGAAACCGATCAAAGTGGACAAGGACTCAAAATCATATGAAATCGCAATGATCCCCCCACAAACTGCATCAGGTATATTCTCCGCATCTATTGGTAAGGTCAATATTTCTAATACATGCTATAACAATGCTGGTCAACTTCATCGTATAGAAGTAAGCTGTGGCGCTGACTACAAGGCTAACTTCCAAGGCAGTCATCTTGTTATACGATACAATTGTGCTCAGGCTCGAAGAGTTGATGGTACAAATGATTATCTTGGTGTGCCATACAATCCACTTGATTCTGGAACATCATCTGAACATTGTGCATCTGTACCTTGGAATCCACTACATATGTTCTCAACTGTCAGTCTAAAACTTAATCAGAATCAAACTCCAATAGAACAGTATCTCAATGTTGGAGCCATCTCCCACATCTCTACTGTTAAATTCACACAGAAATATAAGAAAACTGCACTTGAGAATGATGGTATGACATTCTTCACTCCATGCATTGAAAGTACATTGGACACAACTGCAGCAGCATCTGCCGAAACAAAATTAAGAACAGCCACATGGCTTGGTGCAACTGGCGCGTATAATGCTGCAGCAGGATCAACCACTAATTTTGATGATACAAAGACTTTTACTAAGATCATTCCTCTTGCTGACGTATTCGAGTCATGCGAAGTGCCAGCAATTTGGACAAACACCAATAAAATTGTTCTTGAATTCACCTTTAAACTTCCAAATCAAATTGGTTTCCATTGTGATACAGAAACAAATGGAGTTGGCACAACTGATGCATGTTCAAATCTATTTTTCTTCGTTAAAGATGTTGCTCTAATGTTTGACAGTTCAAGAATGCAACCACTCCAGACATCAGAAATTGCAGGAGAGAAACAATCAGGAATAGTTGAAAACATTGGTTTTTACGAAAACTTCGCTGCGCCTGTCAACTACAGCAGTGGTACTCAAATGGTCGTCACTTCACAAAAAGATGTACAATCAATCAATGTTCTGTTCCCTTCAACAACATTTGCTCTCAGTGGCGATACAGTCATAGGAGTGAATCCAATTCAATATGTATCTTCGAATCTTACAGCAATGAGTGTCATGTACGGAAACGATATGCCTCTAAGAACACCCCTCAAACTCGGTGGTACTAACAAACTAATGAACACTCAAGTTTATGCGATGTACAGAAAGGCTTGTGGTTGTGATAGAAGCAATGTTGTATCTCCTGCTCTAACATGGGGTACATCATTCACTGAAGCATATCATATCTACACGATTCCGATTTTCAATTATGTCCTTCCACATAGGAACGCAAATCCTCTAGATGTTCGTGTGGATACCTCCTCAACTGTTCAAGTAAATGGCAAAACTGCAATCATCGTTCTTCGCAAGTTCGCTGGAGCTCAAGTTATGGCTGATGGTAGTGTTGAACGAATGTAAAAATATACTTAAAGAAATATAATATTATTAATATTATATGTCAGAACAAGTAATGAGTTATGTTATGGATAATTATGAATGGGACACTAAATTTTTGAAAGCGCTAGAGGAACAAATGAAAATAATTTGTGACGAATTACTCTCCTTCGAGACAATTAATTTTAGATATCTCGACTCTACCCACCAAGCACTATTCAGAATTATTCCTGCATTACCAAATTGTCGCGATCTTAAATGTGACCTATCTAATCAGAAAAGGTTGCCAGAGTTGCCAAACTGTGAGAGATTGCTATGTCATCGAAATAAATTGACATCACTACCTAGACTACCCAAATGTAAAATTCTAGACTGTTCCCATAATTTGATAGAGAAACTTCCATCTTTGCGCAAATGCCAAGAACTAGATTGCTCTTACAATTTGATAGAAGAACTTCCATCCCTACGCAAATGTCGAGTTCTCGACTGTAACTTCAATAAAGTAAAAACTCTTCCTAAACTGAGACATTGTAAAAAATTGCACTGTTGGGCAAATAATATTTCAGTGCTTCCTTACATGCCTAGATTGAAGGATATCATGTGTAATGATGAAGTATATTACTCTAAGAGAACAAGTAAACAGTTGAATTTGGACTATCCATCTCCAAAGCATCATGATTATTTCCAAAGGTGCTGGGACAAAATCAAGATAATGATAATTCTAAACCATTTCAACATCAATTCATTTGTTACTTTGGATGTTATCAAACTGATTTAATGGCGGTCTTACTTGATGTTTCCGAAGAGGTTGATATTCACTTCGGAAATGGATGATTACTCTCGAAAAGGCATCAGCAGAATATCCTGCTGATACCCAATTGACATTAAGAGGTAGGGGGAATTCCATCAATCGCCTAATCGACATTGAGAACCTCAGAAATTACTTAAAGAAATAAATATTATATACTATAGTATATATGAATAAACACGTTGGGCGACCAAGAAAAATAGACAAATATTCTTTCGAATCGATAATTAACATAAAGAGTCTATTTAAACTGAACCAAACAAAGGAGGAACATTATGAAGTGATCAGGAAGTGGAAGGAAGCGCATAGAAATGATCTATTGGACTATTACAAACAGTATAATGATACACATGACATCCAGTCAAAACTGGGCGGATTCTGTTCAAAGTGTGGAAAACATGTGTCCAGCATGTACAAACATAAAAAAACACAAAAACATTTAAAAAGGGCTTAAAGAAATATTAATATTATAAAATATTAATATCTAAACATACTATATAATGGCAAACTTCAAGAAACCAACAACTCCATTCTCAATTGAAAAATGCGAGAAACTCTGGAAAGAGAATAAGTTTGATGCCTGTGTGAAGTACACCTGCCAATACTATTACAGATGCCTTGATCCAATCAATGTTGTATTCTGTAATAATGTGGCACATCGGTATCAAATGATCCAATATAATGAGTTAGCGAAACATATGCCTAACCTCGAATACTATGACCGAAAGAATAAGAATACACTGATTGCTCTCTGGGAGAAAGAAGCGATTTCTCTCTATCTCACAGTGAAAATTGACAAGCCCGAATTCTACACAGAACAAGGAATCAATTACCTCAACATGTTTCAAGCACCAGTGTATGATAAAAATAAGAAGTATTCTGACCTCAAGAAAGAAGTAAAAGATGATATCAATACAATTTGGACACATATCAAAAAGGTTCTATGTAGTAACGAACCAGCATTATACGCATATGTTCATGACTGGATATGCAATGTTGTTTGTCTAAAGCGAAATAAGACCGCACTTTACCTTCGTTCTCTCCAAGGAACAGGAAAGTCAATTATCACCGACTTTTTGGTAGATAGAGTCCTAACTTAATCAATTGCTCACAGATCAGAAGACCATAAGATTCTGACAGAATGGAACTCACTACTCACTGGAAAAGTATTATTTGTTCTCGAAGAACTCCCATGTGTGAACACAGGAGAATGGTTGAGATATTCGAACAAACTGAAGCAACTAATCACAGGTCCCTCCTTCACTAGATCCGAAAAGAATGAGAAAAATATTGTCATAGATAATCATCTCAACTTCATTTTTCTGACCAATAATCAAGGTATCAAAGTTGATACAGATGATCGAAGGTACTGTGTATTAGACATTTCAAATGAAAAGAAAGGTGATACCGAATACTTCAATAAAATGGTCAATATTCTTGAGAACAAACCAGAAATTCCTGAGGCATTTTGGCTATATTGTCACGAGAAAGTGAATAATGAATTTGACCCTAGAAAAATACCTGAGACAAACAGCAAAAAGGACATGATCATTGATAATCTGCCTTCAGTGATCCAGTTCATCAAAGAAGCATATGTGCTGAGACGAAAGGGTATCGACATGAAGTATGGTGAATTCTTCATTCAATATTCCAATTGGTGTGAGGCAACCAAAAATAAATTGATCACAAAGATTTGCGTGTCCAAACTATTGGATGATTACAAAATTCCAACAAAGAATGGATCACATAACATCAAGGTCTTGCAAGTAAGTGAGAAAGATCTCTTTAACATTTTCAAAAGTAAAAACTGGATCCACGAAACAGATGAGTTTACAGAAGATCAAACAGATTACGGAATAAAGAGAACTAAAGATGATGAAAGACTGAAGGATACATCAATAGACGAATTAATCAAAAAAGGAAACGATATTATCAACTCCATGATGAAGATAACAAAAGAAATCAAGGAAGAACCTGAATCAGTGTTTGCTCTGACTGAAATCGGTCAGCAAATCAGTAATATTAAAAAACAAATGAAGAAGAAAGTCAAGATTGATTTAAAAGATGGACATAAATCATTTATATTGGACTTCAACTAACCAGAAACTAACTTTTAACATTTTTGATAATCAGCAATCTCTCATAGGGAACAAGACCACGATATATTTTCCCTGTATCATTATTTTTGATCTTGTACATAGGAGGAGACCCAGACATAAGGAAACTATCAACAACTGTGTATGTTGGTTTGAATTTCCAACGAATGTCAGTTTTTCTGAATTTATCATTTTTATATTTCACACCCTGAATTGACTCAGGTTGGTCTAGTTTCAATCTGACTTTTGTACCGATGTCAATAATCTGCCTATTATTTTTATTCAATAAAGGTTTATCAGAATACTTTTTCTTTTTCTTATTTTTTCTTTCATCATTCAAAAATTTTATAATTTTTGGGTAAATTGATAACCATTCAGTATTTGCCTCTCCAGTTTCAAGTTCATACTCTTCTTGAATACGCCATATGTATGATCCAATCAGTTGGTTCAGACGTTCTACATGAGAATTCTGCCTATGATTGTATGGTTCTGTTATTTTGAGATTGATATTGTGACCATCACACCATGACCTAAACTCTGCATTATCAAACGCACTGTCTGCTTGAATGCAATTTGGATTTCCAAGATACTTAGACTTATCATAGATGTCTTCTAATGCACCAGCACAATGTTTCATGGAGACAGATGTCAATGCTCTTGCATCACATAATCCGCTATACACATCGATCACAGTTAATAAATACTTTCTTCCTTTGTCATCAGGCAGATACAGAACATCAATCTCATGCATGACATCTTTATCATACAATTGATAACTTGGTTCATCGATTTCCTTGAGAGGTTTTGTGTGTAACTGTTTCACTTCATCATTTCGATTTATTTTTAACTCAGTTTGTTTTCTGAACTTTTTGTACATATATAATCTGATCAGTTATTATTTCTTTCAAAAATATACTTAAAGAAATATTAATTTAATAATATATTATTATCTAAGAGCAATATATAAATGGTGAAAGTTGAGAAAATACCGATCAATCTAAAGAGAGTGAATAATGAACGAGTAACTGGATGCAAAGCGATGTTGTACAAATACAAAAAAAATAAAGAGATGTACTCAATGAAGGACATAGAAAAAATTGTAAATGATGTAAGACAGCAGTTCAAGAAAGCCAATAAATCAGGGTATGTTCAACTCGGTCTGAAGACAAGTGAGGGCTACTTCCCAAGTAAACATCTTGATTTTGGGATGAAGAATGTTGCATTGACATCCCATATGGTAGAATACGCAGATGAATTATTGTCATCTGATCGTAATCCTTTTTCAAATAAGGCAGTGAAATCAGTCCGTAGTTTCAATCTCTTTATTGTAGATACATCAAGGTCAAAAGTTGGAGGTGCAAATGAGACAAATGATTGCCTCTTTAGTTGTCTCAGAGAAATTGGAGTACATAAATGGAGGACATCCAAAGAGTTCAGAGAATTTCTAGGTGTACCAGAGAAAGAAATGATTTCCATAGACAAAATTGATATGATCGAACAGGCACTAAAAACAGCAATTCACGTGAACGGTATCTATTGCTGTCGTGTTCCAAAGATCGAATCACCTAGATCTATTCACCTAAAACTAACCGATAACCACTATTCAATTGATAGATGGAAAGCGAAGAAGAATATTAAAATCGATTATTACTCTCCTGAAAACAGAGAAGTGATGATAGTGAACAAAGATATTGCATTTGATGGAAAGAAAGAAAGGCAGATGCAATATTCATTCTGGAGAGAATATGTCTGTGTTAGAATAAAGGACATGAAAAAATTGTACAGAAGAGAATTCACACTTGAACAAGCTCATGCATTCATTGTTGACCAATTCCAAAAAGTATATGAGTTGTCAGACAAAAGAATCAATATGTTCCGGACTGGATTTATCACAAGTACAGCGATATATCATTTCGGAGATTGTAATAGGAAACTGAACATTAATTTTGATCCAATTACGAGCACTGAATCTCTTTGGCTAGAGAATGCAACAAAAGGAGCATTTTCATTCATCAATCAGAAAGGGAAGTTTGAAAATACTTATTATCTTGACTTCAATTCGCATTACCCATCCATTCTATGTGACTCACAGAGTAATGTACCAATTGGTCAAGGAATCTTTAAATTCGTTTCAACAGAAAACATTAGCAAAAGTCAAAATGGACGATTTTCTTTCGGTATCTACAGATGTAAAATTGAAGAAGGAAGTCGCTGTTTCAAATACAATGAGAAAAATTATTACACACATTATGATCTATTTTCAGCATTCAAACAAGGTCTGAAAATTGAAATGATCGAAAATGACGGAATGAACTTCTTGGCATATCCTTCAAAAGTGAAAGATGATCCAGACTTCAAATCAAGAACGATAAGAAGTAACAGCGTTTTTGGAAACTATGTATATATCATGTACAAACTGAAAAAGAACTATCCAGAAATTAAACATACTATCAAAGGCATACTCAATTGCCTATGGGGATACATCTCTCAAAAATACACACATACATACTATTCCAAATTTTGCGAAGATACTGGACTCTATGAAGACATTACCATTGGGGATAATGAAGAAATCGAAAGTTTTGAGTACTTCAGAAAACAGATAAAGGTTAGTTGTGTTAATCCCGATAATATCTATAGGACTAACCTTGCACGAATTAAACCTTTTCTCCTGTCCCACCAAAGGAGCATAATGTCTGATCTCTCCTTTGTAAACATAGTGATAAAATCATTTACATTAAGACAGATGGTATTATGACAACAGATCCTCTAGGTTGTACAAATGAAGGTGGTCTTGGAGAGTTGAGAATCGATAAGCAGTTCAAATCTTGCGATACAACAGATGGAATTAAAAATATCTGAGGTAAATATATATGCCAGAGAAAATATTTTATGGGGTCAGAGATCTTAAGAAGAATGAGAGAAGAGCATCTATGAAGGAGGCAGCGGAACACAATCAAATCAAATATTGGGGTATCAAGAAGGTAGATTCTATCATGTTGAACAAAATGATCAAGAAAGAGGAACCTGAAGAACTGCCTACACTTACTGAATTGGTCCCAAGAATTCGAGGAACTCAATCAAGAATTAAAAGGTTTACCGAAGCAGTCGAGAAGGCAAAAAGGAAGAATGAACCTGAGAACAAAATCAAAGAACTTCAGAAGGAGGTGGACATTGCAACCAAAAGGTTAAAAGAATATGTAGTACTTTACAAAAAGTTAACTAAGTAGGTGCGTCTGGGCTTAAAGAATAAAATATTATATAATATTATAAATGAAACTGATTACTGACGATAGCATCAACATTGACGAACCTGTAATGACAACATTCATGCAAGTGTATTACAATGAAGCAACTAAGAAATTCAAAGATTCATTCAGTGTGTGTATCGAAAGATCACCTATCGAATTCCAAAAGTTTATCTCTTTCCTTGACAGTCAAATGAAAGAGAATTCAAGACCTCTTGTCAAAGAAGCAAATGGAAATCATTACCTTCGCCTGAAAGTGTCGAATGAAATCAAGGTCTTTAATGAAGATAAACAAGTCCAAACAAAATATGACCTCTCATCTGTGTGTTATCAGAGTGAGTGCAGGTTAGTTATTAGTATCAGAAATACCATGTTTGAGGGAAAGAATGGTCTCTCTCTAACAGTCCATCAACTACAATATAGACCAAAACCAAACAAATTTTCTGAGTGTATGTTCGAATAATGCGTTTAATTTTTGATTATTTTCTCTATATAATTTTTATATGGAGGCTGTCCTTCTTGATCTACAGTTACATAACAAATATAAAAATTTAGATTTGAAAAGTATATACCTACTCAATTATGATTATCCACCCTACAATGAGTCTATAATGCAAAATCTCATGTTGCAAAGAATCGGTCATGAAAAACGAATTAAAATATGGTTTGGGTATCACACTTACATATTAAAGGAAAAGATTTTAAATATCATGAAAAGATACATAACCGATTATGAAGAATCCAAACAAATTATGACTTATAATGGCATGACCTTTAAAGTACACGTTTAATTTTGGATTTTT
>CACRSC010000030.1:356942-379105 GCA_902651635.1 Mastigamoeba balamuthi
TGATTTTGCTTATATTTTCTGATGTAATAGAGAAACCGTTGATATAATTGTTGAACGGTCTCACTTTCGTTTTCGATTAATTCATCCATTTTTTCATTGTTTCCCGCACCAATAAATTCAGTCAAGTTAGCATTTGTCATTGTGTTTACTTTCCATGTTGGCAAACCTTTCTCTTTCGCTTTCTTGATTAATTCAAATCGTGTTTTCAAACCTTCATTCATCTTTTTCTTCTTTCCTCCCGATACTTCTCCAACCAATTCAGGAGGATAGACAATTTTATTCCATTTCTCTCTTATTTGAGATGGATTCGATGTCACCATCAACCAATTATGTGTGTCATGAAACACTGTTTTATAGATGTCCTTTATATCTTTTTTCACTTTCTCTTCATTGCTTCCATCGTAAAATTGTGATATTGTGTCATGTAACCACGAATCGATGCTATATTTATTTTTCATTTGAAAGACGAATGTCAAGTTCAAGTTTTCTCTCAGTCTAGTTGGCAAGTTATAATATGTCTGAGTAACAAAAATCATTGATATTTGGTATGATCGCAACACTTGAGAACATACTGTCATAATGTTGTTTGCAGATCCATTCTTAGAGACACTTCCTCCATTATCCAGAGAAAAATCATCGAAAACTATAATGTCATGTTCGTTTTCCTTCTTAGCATTGATCAATTTTTCAATTTGTTCGATTGCCTCAGGTTCATTGGAACATTTAATATATTCGATCTTTTCCTCATCACACCAATTGGATATAGATGTTTGGGCATCGTCTTTGTCTTTGATCGAACAATATATAAGTTTTTTCGTTAAGTTCGTAAACATTGGTATCAATTGTAAGAGTAAAGTTGATTTTCCTGAGCCAGATGTTCCAAGAATCGCTATTCGATTGCTACCAGCGATAAGAAGTTTCGATTTATGTTCACAGTACTTTCGATCAATTCTTTTAATCGAGTATCCTAAAGGCGCGTCATTATTTTTCTCTATGGTCTTACTCATAATATAATAAATTGAGAAAAAAAAATCTCCTTATTAATATATATGTCACGTCCGCAAGTTTATCAGGGAGATGAAGAGATTATTCTCAAATCACTCAATCCCCAATGGAAAAATCATGTAGACGAAGAAGCAGAAGTGGATAATGATGTCGCTCAAAAAGAGGCATTGAGACAGCAGATGATTGAGGGAATGGAAGATGAAATATATGGTACCACAGAAGGTGGATACATCAGAGCACCTAATGCAAGAGGTGGATATGCAAGTCCTCCAAATGCAAGTGGTGGTGTCCTTCCACTACTTCCAATTGCTCTAATGGCAAGTAGTATTCTTCCTGCTCTGTTTGGTAGAGGGAAAGCAAAAGGAGGAATGGTACACATGAAACAACCAGTCCATCTCACTCATAGTCCGAATATGTCTAACGCATCAGCATTCTACAGAGATCTAGTTCATCAGGCAACATCTCAAGGGTTGGGAATGGGACGATTCCATAAACTATTTGCCGGAAACAAAAAGATGCTCAAATCAATTCTCTCTGGAAAAGCAGGGTCAGGTATCGTTGATGAATTGAAAATGGGTCATCTTTTGTCTCCTGTACTGTTCTCTCACATTCAGAAAGCATTGAAAGGAACATCTGTAAATCCTGACCAAGTAATGCAAATAGTTGAGTCTCTCCCAATCATGAATAAAAATGTGTCGGGACAAACTCTATCTGTTGGTGGCAGTATTCTAGGATCACTTTGGGGTGTTGCCAAAAATGTACTTGGAAAACTCGGAAACATTGGTTCTAAAGTCGCAAGTAATCCAAAAATACAAGAGATTGGAAAGAAGGCATTGAACAAAGGTCTCGAAATCGCTGAACAAAGACTACCTGACATTGCTGAAATCGGAGTCAATAAACTCGCTGACTATGCCACCAAGAAAATGAGTGGCGATGAACCAATAGATGAGGAAGAGGAAGGAGATGAATCGCCAAATTACACTTATCTTGAGAAAACAAGGATGAGAAATGCACCTAAAGCGCCACCACTACCATCATCAAGGAAATCAATGCCAGAACAATTGACACGAGCAAAACGTGGATTGAATAACAGAAAGATACAGGATGAAGATGAAGAATTACCTTCTGGCAGGTCTGATAGCAATCTCAGGAAAACAATTGTAAACCAAAGAAGAACCAAATCACTCGTTCCTAGATCAGAACCTGTAACAACAGACAATTACAAACGAGATGCTCTTGGAAATATTATCTATGGATTTGGTACTAAAAAAAAAGCCATCGGAGGTTCATGGAGCGTGAAACTGACTCCAAATTAAATGAACAATATCGAAATTACCCTTACAAACTCATTACAAATATCGAAATCGAGAAAGAAGGATTCCGTTGGTTTATGAAAGATACTCTTCCAAAATCTTTGCCTGATGGTGTATATATTCTCAATTCAGGTACAAAGGCATCTGGTGGGAAACATTGGGATTGTATCGCTGTAAAGTATCCTGACATTTACTTCTTTGGATCGTATGGCGCCACCTCACAATTTAGGGATCGCCCACAGAATAATCTTATTACTTTTGGAAAGAGGAATGGTTTCGAAAATATCCATTGTTATGAGAATCAGGTTCAAATTGCTGATTCAGTTGCTTGCGGGGAGTTCGCTCTCTATGTGGGAAACCTACTAAGAAAACACTTTAACAATTTATCGGAAGGGTATTTCGATAAATTAATTGATAAAGAATTTGATAAACGTCCAAGTGCATACAACATAAATAAAGTATGTAATTGGGCGAAGAGAGAAGATTTAATTTAATATTTAAAAATCCATTTGTTTCCATCTTTGTCAGAACATGTATTATTTATGCCATCACATACTCTTTGAATTGATGGTTGACAACATCCAGTTTTTCGTTCAGCATCATGCATTGATTTAAATTCAATGAACTCATCTTCATCTAACTTTTTTCCTTTGCATTGTTTTGGTTTTCTTGGTTCAGTTGATTTTTTCGTCGATTTCTTTGTATTCTCGGATTGCGTAATAAGTTCCAAATTTTTAATTCGATTATCATCTTTTTTCTCATTAAGATGATTTATGACCAACGTTTCATCTTCAATTATTCCATTGAAGCATTCCCAAATATATCGATGAGCAAAAATATTAAATTTGTCACCATTACGTCGAATTCCTAATCTAATATAACCATCTCTTTCTACAAAGCCAATCAATATTTTTGTATTATTATTTACAACATATCCGAGTTTGTTTGCATAATAATGTTTGTATGTTGGATGTGGTTTCCATTCATCATTTAATTCATATTGAAAATCTTTTTTCATTTGGGACCATGTCAACTTATACTCTACACACTTAGAACATGTCTTCATTCGCTTCTCATTCCTTTTTCCAAAGTCCTTTTCTTCTCTGATACATTACATCTTGAGCATTTGAATTTATCTGCCATTTCCGCTATTAATATAATATATTGTTATATCTTTAAGCCATTTTCGAGTCAATAATTATCATTAAAGGTAACCATTGATGATAAGTGCATATGAGATAAAGTTTCTAAATCAGTATGGAAGACAAGCTGTATTCTTGATGGGAAATGCGATAGTAGAGATAGAGATCATGGAGTAGGATCTATTATTAGAATGTTGCATTTCCGTTCTACTTTCAATCCTGCGAACGGGATAGAGTACCCTTGACCAAACGACGAAGATGAAGAATAAAATGAAGATGGAGGGAATTGAACTGAGATCACCTTAGTGTTCGACGATGATCCAAATGAATGTTCTACGGAGGTGTTTCTAAGATGACCAAACGATTGAAGAGGATGATTCCACGACGAGGATGACTTGAAGATGATGGAGGTTTTGATCTAGTTATTTCTTTGGGTCGAACTCTTATAGAAATATTTAAAAGTAAAATTCAAAACGAAAACAACCTAACTAATAACCTTATATTTTAACTTTATATATAAATAATAATAATGTAATAAAGAGAGAATTTTAAGGAGAAGATTTAAGAAGAAGATTAAAGATTTAGATTTAGGTTTTGATCTAGTTATTTCTTGAGGATGAACTCTTATAGAAATATTAAAAAGTAAAATCCAAAACGAAAACAACCATATTAATAACCTTATATTTTAACTTTATATATAATAATAATATAGATATAGAATAGAATAAGGATTAAAATAAGTGGTTTCTTAAGCCCACTCACGGAGTGAGTGGGATCTCTTAAGTGTCTAATAAAGGTTTATCTAAGTCAAACCCCCTTACGAGCCATTCAGGGGGGGGTGTGCGTCCCTTTGTGACACACACATCACCTCATGCTCTGCGCCAGACTGCTCCAGCGGAGGGACCTGCCAGCAGCTCAAGGCACCAGGTGCGAGGCGGTCGCTGTCACTGGCTGCTGCGGTCTCACAGTGAGTACCGCACAGGGACACCGTGCAGCGCGGACCGCGAGTGCGAGGACTGGTATCTGCCGTGTACCACCAAGTTGTGCACCTCTGGCGTCTGCCACGCAGCCCCGGGAACAGTGGCCAACGGCATGCCCTGCGCGAAAGGCAAGGACTGCATCACGGGGACCTGCACCGGCGGGGTATGCGCCAACCCCCCGCGTGTGCTCGCAGGGCAGAGGTGCCTGTACAGTGAGGTGTGCGCACCAGGTACGAGGTGCTACGAGGACAGCTGCTCCGAGTACATCGCAAACCACGCAGCATGCCACGGCTATAAGGGTGAACTGTGCATGGGCCCCTGTGAGGGTGGTGTGTGCTTCCAGAGCTACAGCGGGTTGAGGGGAGAGCGGTGCTCCAGCTCCGACACGTGCAGCCCAGGGCTCTACTGCAGTACGCAGCCCAGCATGATGAGTTCTCACCCCGATAACAGAGGATGGTGTATGCGAAACGGCTCCACCGACCACCACCGGAAAGTGCAGCAGGTCAATGGACTGCCCTGACGAATATGAGTAAGAGGAAAGGCACAACGCCTTTTTGTGATGCTCACACTGCGTGCGCAGCTGCGAATGCGACTGGGCCAAGGGAGTAAGAATGTGCCACACCAACGATATCACACCCCTGGCGTTCACCAAGATTCTCAAGGCGGAGATCGACTGCCGTCTGACAGACCCTGACTACGAGCGCTGCCAGCAGTACGGCATCATGCTGACGGAGTTGAGTACAATGTGCGTCGTAGCAGTACTGATGTTATTCTCCACACCGCTTCTGAGCTCCTTAGCCTTGCAGGGTGAGGTACTGCCCGGGCCTGCTGGTGAACTCATCTTTCTCCTCTGCTCATGCGGTGGTCGTGCCCATTGCTACTGTCTTCGCCCTGGCTGCTGTTCTGCAGCAGATATAAGTTACTCGGGGCATCTTTTCAGAAGCCGTTGAGATTATTCCTGTGGGAGGGAAAGGGGCAATTGGGGCAATTGGCTTTTGGCCAAAATGACACTGTTTTATAGCAAAAATGACCCAAAACAAATACGGAAAAATGAGAAAACGTACCAAATATGTATTGAAATGGAGTGTGCAGAAGTGCATATTTTTAACTCGTGCAACTATATCTGAAGAAAGAAGAAAATGAAATGAGAGAAAAACCAGGGAAAAAGGCACTTTATTGTTGTGTATGAGTGACCTGCCAACAATGAGGATGAAACCACTGTTTGCACTGAGTGCAAAGAAAGATAGTCCTGGACCCTCTCTTTTGAGCAGATGATTTGCAGGCTGCACGCTTGCCAGTTTTGATGGGATTTGACCTAAACAGATTGAGAAAATGGAAAAATGGGAGGGTAAACTTACGATCGAGAAACAAGAGTATGTATGATTAGCAGGTAGAGGTGGTCTCAAGAGCAGCAGAGAAAGGCGAAACCAGGGTGCAAGTTTGACACCCATTGAGTGGCTTCTCTCTGATCCAGGGAAAGACCACAGGAGTTGGGGTCCAGGGCAATAGCAGAGAGGAGTCAGTATAAGAGATGTCGAAGTCATACATGTTGGCCTTGTAGAGAATCCAAGCATTGTGAACAGTGTACTGAAGAACAGTCCAGAAGACTGACCAGGTGGCAGACTTGTGAGAAGTGATATTGTTGCTGATGATCTGGTTGTCAGTATCCATACCATGGTAGCCAACAGGGTATAAATGAGCCACCCTCGGAAGGAACCTAGGGGCAGAGAACACAGGCTTATCAGAACAGCAAGGAAATGACTGACTGGCCCAGGTAGCTGCCCTTTCAGAGGTAGTTGCAGTGTATGCTTCACACTGAGCATCAGAACTGAACTCTCCAATGACACACCTTTTATTTCCTTCAAAAAGCTGTAAAAATGACATCAATAGCAGTATGATACACAGATATACCCTCTGCTACACTAGTAGCAGAAAGCACTCACTATGAAAATGAGTAGCAAAATCACATAACGAAGTAACAAAATCACACAATAAATCACACGCTAAATCACAGATGGCAGTCACACACTCTGATCTAATAGGCCCGATGAGAGGAAGCTGGCTCCATTCTCTCTGGTGTGTGGCAACAGCAGCTGCCCATCGAATCAAATGGGGGGTTCTTGCTTGACCAGAGATACCACCAGGTAAGATCACTCTTTGTTGTTGAATTGATGCACTCGAACCAGGCCGTGGACTTGCTTTGCTTGTGGAACTGTTCTGAACTGCAAGTGCATGTGCGGGGCACTGATCACAGCAGCGGCTCTGCAAGGCACAGACGTGTGGCCTGTCCAGCTGCAGAGGATGTCATAACCGTCACGGAAACGGACTGGTTCAAAGCAGAACAGGCCTTACAGTGCCACTCTACGGGAATATGATAGGGTTAACAACCCTGCTCAGAGTCACAATTGCATTCTGTAGTGCATTCCCTTTCATGGTATGATCCACCCATTCATACACTTATTAATTTGAATAACTTGTTTCACTGTCTATCAACAGGAATCGCAGAGACCCTGGACATGATAAGGAAGTTTTCATGAACTTCAGTAACAGGGAGACAGAATGTACTCCAGTGTATACTAATAGCCTGCGACTAAGACAATTCTTCATTTGGTCTTTCTCATTTCAAGGAATTATTACCGTTGAGTTGAATTCAATTTATTTAATTATTATCAATGAATCTGTGAGTTTCGACTTATAACGGCAGCTATAATGACTTTCCCTTTGTCTATAGTATTTCCCACAGACACCCCATCAAAAGGAAAAAAAAGGGGGCAAAAAGTAGCATTTGAAACAGGAAAACAGAGGTCCACAATACTCAAGGCCTCCGAAATAGCATTTGAACTCACGTTTTTTCTCTTGTTATTTTATCGCACACAATAAAACCGATGTATTTTTACTTTTAGTGTTATCGCACGCGATAAACATATTTTTCTATTCTTTCAGGTTAATCGCATGCGATAAAACTGAAATACTAAGAAATCTCAAACTTTATTATCACTTTTTCCATTTGTAAGCCTCTGTTTCCTGATTTCAAATGTGACTTTTTGCCTTCTTTTCTTCATTTAATGGGGGTGTCCATGGGAAATAGTTTAGACAAAGGGAAAGTCGTTTTAGCCTCTGTTTTATCCGTGATCAAATCAATGATGATATTTGTTAGATATTCCAATGACTGATCTGTAGGAAAATGAGTCAAATGGTTCCCAAATTTTATTTGCGATTTTAATTGCATCTTTTTATGAACATTGAAAAAGCAATAAAATTGAGAAACACAATTCTACATTTTGTATACTGACACGAAAGTGATTTGTGTTTAACAGTTCAAAGAAGGGCCTCCTGAGAGATGCAGGCTTCTTACATGTTCTGAAGACAGAAACACCACGAGCCACATTAGCACAGGGACATACTATGCCCTGTCGCTCTTATGTGCATTATGGTTCGGAGAATCAATCGTTGGAAGGAAGTGTTTGGTTTCTTACCAAAAAGAAATTGGGCCAAACAAGCCAGACATGAGAGAAAAAACCATTTTGAAGCCACGGTACAGAAAAAGAACAGCATTTAGTGTTGAGCAACCATTTTCATTCTTTAGTACTACCATTTGGC
The DNA here is from genome assembly GCA_902651635.1 of Mastigamoeba balamuthi. Taxonomy (NCBI): domain Eukaryota; phylum Evosea; order Mastigamoebida; family Mastigamoebidae; genus Mastigamoeba; species Mastigamoeba balamuthi. The sequence continues at coordinate 364,983 of CACRSC010000030.1, forward strand.
TTTCTGTTTCGGCGCTTGTTCCAACTCTGGCCGGTGTTTATGTGTCAGAGGGATTTATTCATGCGGATCTCTCACATATCTACCCAAGAATTTTCGGAAGGAGCCATGGCTATATGCATTCAGGTTCCATATATCTCTGGATTGCATGTGTTCCTCAACGCTGTCTTGGCAATCACTCCTTGAATGAACTCCAGTGTATGGGCACAAACGACTGGCAGTGGCCCAAACCTCTCTCTCTATGTTGTCTGAGAAGTGGAATGGGAGGTGGTTGTAGTACAGAGGCCTGTACAGTCCATAGTCTGGGTGTCTCTTCGTCTCTGCACCACTGTCCTCTGCCTGCTCTGGGCAGATCTCCTGCATCTGCTCTAGCTGTCGCCTTCCCATAACATTCAGCAGCAGCTTTCACCTCTTGACCGAGACAGTCCCACTGGTCAGAAGTGAGTGCACTGTCCATGTAAGACGCATGTACTCCAGTCACTCATCTGGAACCAGTCCCCACAACAGAATCTGAGCCACAGCAGCGAGGTTGATGTACTTATAGCACCTTCATGACTCAAAGACCATGACTGGTCTGGGGGCCATGCTGCTTCTGAGCTCCTTCCTGAGACACACAATCCTGTTGCCCAGAATTCTTCTTTCTGTCTTGTCCATGACTCTGCTGCTCTGCATCAAAGCTGCAAGGACTGGCTTCATGTCCCACGGCAGTTTGTGCATCAGCTCTCTTGGCTGGCAGAGAAACGGGTCCTCTGTGTAGAAGAACGTGGGGTTGATGATAGCTGTTATGGTCAGGGCCACTTTCTCCAGTGAAGCATGTACAGCCACCACAGTATGCGATTTTGCTGCCCTCTCTATCGTCCTTCAGGATTGTATGATGTCTCTTGGCTTCCATCCAGTCAGCTTCAGGTCAGAGAAGTCCTTACGACTGCTCAGGCAGTCCGTGCATGGCCTGTCAGACTTCCTTTCCCCTGGGGACGTTCTTGCACTGCTCCATGGTGTCTGCTTGCTGTGATACCACAAAGGCATATACCCAGTATATCCCGAGATCTCCACACAGAATTCAAACTCCCATTCGAGACAGGATCAGGAACTCTGGCAGAAGGTCAGCCCTGACATCGTGGATATCATTTGGCAGCCCGCTCAGCTCTCCCAGCAGCAGCTGGTTCATGGAAAGCCCTGCATAATTCCTTGTTGTCATGTTCAGGATCTTGACCAGCCACAACTTCTTACTTCCCTTGTGAACTTGGGCCTTGTCATGGTACTTCTGCAGAGCAATGACAACCGGCTCTCCTTCTCGCCCCAGGGATTTGTGTAGTGTTTTGGCTCTGGCACACACTTCCTGATACCCAGCACTGAAGAAGTACTTGTTCACTACTTCTGCCTTTGCATTCTCGATTCAGACCATCAAAGGACGCATCTGGGTTGATGAATCCTTCTTCAAACATCTCGAGGTCCATCTGCAGAGGACTGTGGGGAGCAGCTGAGTCAATTAGGTGAAATTATGCTGGCTCATCTACTGCTCGTACAGTATATGCCAGCAGCACATGCTCATCTCAATTTTCTGCAAAACAAAAGTGGATGCCTTCACTCACGCTTTTGTACATGATGCTCTGTTTCAAATGGTTCAGAACACACTCTACTATTACAAGCCATCGTTCAGCTCCTGTATTCCCTCCGATGCCCAATTCAGTCTGCATGAACAGCTGGCCCACGGACCAGCGCTGGGCCAGCAGCCCTGAGTCTACCTCGAGCACAAAGCTGTCATACTCGTAGTCACGCAGGGCCATCGCCTGCAGGCAGCACTCAACGACGCGCCCAGGGCGGTAAGCACTGCAGCTATAGCAACTGTACTGACATCGTGCACCAGAACCTGCTGGCTGGTGGCCACGTGCCTCTGAATGGCATTCTCCCGTGCCACAGGTACCTGTGCGAGCTCTCGGTCCCTCCAAGGGTAGCTGCTGACAGGCACCGGCATCCACAGACTCGTGGGAGGCTGTGAGGCCGATGCTCGCGTGCCTGTCAGCAGGCAACTGCCCAGACGAGGCGGCGCACAAATGCCTGTATGGTGGGCATACAGCCCACGGACGACAGCTCCGAGTGCCTGGAGTTGCGGCAGGAGCTCTGTACGTCAGCTGCACGTCGTTCCACATTGAGCAGCCAACTTGTCAGCAGTAGCTCAGAACGCACTGTGGCTCGAGCTCATCTCAGCACTGGCTGCGACTCAGGTGCAGGCCTGCAGCTCATGGCCGTCGTGCAGACCCAGGACAGCACAGTGATGGTCATCGTAGTGGGTTCTGGGAATCCGGAGCTCGTTTACTCGCTGGCTACCCTCATCATCGGCATCGCCAGCACTGATTAGCTGACCCGTGCTGCTGCTTGCTGCTGCACTGCTTCTGTGCCCGTGCCCGTGGCAGCTGCAGGGGGTGGTGCTCCAGATCTCTTATTGCCCCCTATCTGGGCCTCAACTCTGTGACTAGTCACTGTCTCATAACAAAGCCTCTGCCCCACTGTAGTGTCACTGCCTGTGTCCTTGTCCTGTGTCACAGTCCGTCTCTGTCCCGCTACAGGTCACTGTCCCGTGTCCGTGTCCCGTGTCACAGCCCTGTCTCGAGCCAATGTCCAACCCCTGTCACGGGTCAGTCACAGGACTTCGGATATCTGCGTGACAGTTATGTGTGTGGCTTTTGCCCAACATCCCAAAAATCAGACAGAAAAGGAGGGCAGGGTGGGCGTTCTTGCCCCCGGCGGGGCAGTCAGGGAGGGGATACACCCCTCTAATCTTGTGCAGAAGAAGCCGTTCACGCCGAGGCAGAACAAGCTGCCCTGTGTCCTCAGTTTGAACAGAAGTATACTTTTGTTCCATCACGCAAATGAAGGGGTAAATGATCAGTGTGCGCTGCCAGCACTGTATCATTTGTGTGTATACAATTGCAAATCAGAAGCATGTGACAGGCTGTCCTGCAACACTGCGACAGCTCCAGTGTCCGTGCGCTCATATCTGCTGCAGAAGAGCGGCTAGGGCGAGGACAGCAGTAGTGGGCACGGCCACCGCGTGAGCAGACGAGAAAGACGAGTCCGTCAACAGGCCAGGGCAGTACCTCACCCTGCGAGGCTTGGGGGCTCAGATGCGGCGTGTGGATAACATCAGCACTGCTTCTACGCACATCGTACTCAACTCTGTCAGCATGATGCCATACTGCTGGCAGCGCTCGTAGTCGGAGTCCGTCATATAGCAGTCGTTCTGCGCCTTGAGGAGCTTGGTGAACGCTAGGGGTTTGATATCGCTGGTGCGGCACGTTCTCACTCCCTTGACCCAGTCGCAGTCGCAGCTGCGTGCACCATGTGAGCGTCGCATTCGGGCCCCCGCTCTGCTTCTTACTCGTATTCGTCAGGGCAGTCCATCGACCTGCTGCACTTTCCGGTGGTGGTCGGTGGAGCCGTTTCGCATACACCGTCCTCTGGTAATCGGACTGAGAGAACTCATCACGCTGAGCTGCGTACTGCAGTAGAGCCCTGGGATGCACGAATCGGAGCTGGAGCACCGCTCTCCCTTCATCCTGCTGTAGCTCTGGAAGCACTCTTCCTCGCAGGAGCCCATGCACAGTTCACCCTCAAAGCCGTGGCACGCTGCGTGGTTTGCGATGTACTCGGAGCAGCTGTCCTCGTAGCACCTCGTACCTGGTGCGCACACCTCACTGTACAGGCACCTCTGCCCTGCGGGCACACGCGGGGGGTTGGCGCATACCCCGCCGGTGCAGGTCCCCGTGATGCAGTCCTTGCCTTTCGCGCAGGGCATGCCGTTGGCCACTGTCCCCGGGGCTGCGTGGCAGACGCCAGAGGTGCACAGCTTGGTGGTACGCGGCAGATACCAGTCCTCGCACTCGCGGTCCGCGCTGCACGGTGTCCCTGTGCAGTACTCACTGTGAGACCGCAGCAGCCAGTAACAGCGACCGCCTCACACCTGGTGCCTTGAGCTGCTGGCAGGTCCCTCCGCTGGAGCAGTCTGGCGCAGAGCATGAGGTGATGTGTGTGTCACAAAGGGACGCACAAGTGGTAAGGGGGTTGCACTCGATGCTATCAGGGGTGACGCTGTCGGTGCCGGTGCTGTGGCACCGCTGGCCTACCTGCACGCATCTGACCTTGAAGCACTCGTCCGACAGCTTGCGAGGGCCTCCGTGTGGGTGCACCAGAGCGGAGACAGGGCAGAGTGCTCACCGCTGAGGAGACGAGCAGCATGGCGACAAGGATGGGGCCCAGCATCGTGGCGAGGGTGTGGCTGGTTAGTCTTGTGATGACGCGGGTAGAATCGCAGACACGCCAGCGGAAATGGTCAGAGAATTGCCGTCGGGTGGTACCATCCACGATCTAGGGATCCAGTGCGCCCCGTGCGCGACAGCAGACACCACTGATGACTGTGACTGGCAAGTGAGCGAGGGACGGCCTTGTACGGCGCTCTCAGCGGCGCTGGCACTCGCGTCCGGCTCGCTTGGAGGAAGCGAGGGAACTGGAACTTGCAGCCCCATGTCGATGGAAGGCCTTTTCCCGATCGCCGATTGCCAATGCCGCCGAAGGAAATGGACCCCCACACCCTGAGTGACGCTGAGCAGCAAAGCATTACTGTCACGCAGAAATCCGAAGTCCTGTGACTGGCCCGTGACAGGGGTTGGACATTGGCTCGAGACAGGGCTGTGACACTGGACACGGACACAGAGCAGTGACACTGCAGAAGGATAGAGGCTTTGTTTCGAGACAGGGGCCGGTGACAGAGTTGAGGCCCAGAGAGGAGGCAGTCAGATGTCGGGCGCACCAGCCCCTCGCTGGGTCGGAGATATGAACGATGAGCCACCGCCAGCGTGGCAGCGGGGGCTCGGCCCCCTGGCCATCAACAGCCACCGGGTGTGATTGTGGACTCAGACGCGCCACAGAAAGGAGCCCACAAGTGTCTCTGCCAGCTTCTCGCTCTGAGGGGGGGGGGGGGGGGGGGACAGCACTGCAAGTAGGAGAGGGACACCTCACGCCTCGCAGATCGCCGAGGCCGGCCAGAACACGGTCCAGGCTCCGTTTCTCAGGCTTAACCCCATCCCCCTCACGCCACCCCCAAACTCCAGGAATAAGGATATACGTCCGACTCTGTAAAGACATCCTTAATTGGTTCTGAGACTGCCCTCTGACTGACCGAAGACCAGCCCCTTACCCTGGTTTTGGGCAGAGACTGCCCCGTGACCGTCCCAAGTCCGTGTCCCGAGTCACAGGCCTGTCCGTGTCTCGGACCATGTCACGGGCCAGTCACAGGACTTCGGATATCTGGGATATCTGTGTTACAGTTATGCTGGCACTGCTGCGGCTGCTACATGGCTGTGGACTCTTCGACTTCGCACACGCAGACAATATTACCGGTGACCCGCGAAGCTACCAAGGCGCCCCCCAGAGCGCGCACGCGCCCGCCAGGCATCCCTATGGTTTCCACGGGGTGATGGCCATCGTTCATGGGTGTGGCGTGGGCCTCGTGGCCAGGGGTGCTGCTCGTTGGGCCCTGTGCGGGTGACAGGAAATGCCCCCTTCTTTGTTTGGTACTGTGATTGCCCCCAACTGTCCCACGTCCAGCCCCATTCCCCTGGTTTGGTCAGAGACTGCTCCGTGAGTGTTCTCAGTCCGTTTCCCCAGTCACAGACCTGTCCGTGTCTCGGACCATGTCACGGGCCACTCACAGGACTTCGGATAACTGCGTGACAGCTATGCGCCAACTAAAAGGACCTCCTATGAGGGGTGCAATTTTCTTCTCACTGTTTCATTTTGTTACGACCTCCAACTACGGCGCTTCAGTATCTCTTTCTTTTTCCAGGCACTCCCCCTCAATGCACTGTACATGTGAAGCAGATGTATGTGGTGGTGATCTGCTGTACAGGCTGCTACCGCAGAAATAAACTGCACGACAACGCCAATGCAGCTGTGTGCTCATATCTGAGGCAGCAGGATGGACAGGGCGATTGCAGTGGCAGACACGCCCACCACGTGAGCAGATGAGGCCGTGAGACTCGGACAGTACCCCATCCTGCGAGGCTTAGGTGCTCAGAGGTGATGTGTGGCGAACACAAATAAGTGGTGGAGCGCACATTACTATCAACTCCGCCAACTTGATGCCGTACTGCTGGCAACGCTCGTAGTCAGGGTTTGTCAAACGGCAGTCTATCTCCGCCTTCAGGAGCTTGGCGAACGCCAATGGCGCCAGATCGTTTGTATGGCACGCACTTACTCCCTTGGCCCAGTCGCATTCGCATCTGCACGTACCATATGAGCACCACACAAGTATTCTTCTCCTTACTCGTATCCGTAATGACAGTCTGCGGACGTGTTGCACTCTGTGGTGGTAGCCGGTTGGGCCTTTTGGCATGCGCCATCCTCCGGGTGTGGCGGGCTGAGCCGGCCGGCCGTGCCGGCAGTGCACAGAGTGGTGCCGTGAGGCAGATACCAGCCCTCGCACTCGCGATCCTCATTGCACCGCGTTCCTGTGAGCAAAAATGCTGTGAGATCATGTCAGCCCACAGCAGTTGCTCGCACCCGGTGCCTTGAGTTTCTGGCAGGTCCCTCCGCTGGAGCAGTCTGGCGCAGAGCATGAGGTGATGTGTGTGCCATAAAGGGACGCACAGGCGGTCAGGGGGTTGCACTCGATACTGTCAGGGGAGGGGCTGTCGGTGCTGTTGCACTGCTGGCCCACCTGCGCGCACTTGACCGCAAAGCACTCGTCCGACAGCTTGCGAGGGCCTCAGTGTGGGTGCACCGGAGCGGGGACAGGGCAGAGTGCTCACCGCTGAGGAGACGAGCAGCATGACGACAAGGAAGGGGCCCAGCATCGTGGCGAGGGTGTGGCTGGTTATTCTTGTGACGACGCGGGTAGAATCACAGACACGCCAGCGGAAATGGTCAGAGAATTGCCCCCCGGTGTTTCCACATATTTTCCGGCACACGGGTTCCAGTGCGCAACTGCGCTTGACAGCACACCACTGATGGCGAAAGCAACGGATGGTCTGGAGCAGAGTTCTCAGAGGCGCTCGGCCCTGGTGTGCGGAGAAATCGAGAGAACTGGAACTTGTACCCCAACATCTACGACAGGCCTTTTCCCGATCACAATGCCGCAAAGGAAATGGGCCAGAAACTCTGCAATGTTGATGAGCTGCACTGCCTGTCTTTGGACAATGGTTGGCAGTCTTCAATTCATAGTTCTAGATTGCAGGACACCTGTGGGACAATTGTCTTGGTCCGGGGCAACGCCGGCCAATTTGGTGGCACTGGCTCGCCCGTCACCAGAGAATCGGAAGGCAAATGGGTGCTTGGATGCTCCAGCGAAGGGACCTGCCAGCAGCTCAAGGCACAGGGTGAGCTGTAGCTGCCCCAGGGTCGCCCACAGGGCTGACAACAACTCTGGCGCGCAGGGACGTCGTGCAGCTCGCCCCGCGAGTGCGAGGACTGGCATCTGCAGCCAGACGACGCGTGCACCGACGGTGTCTGCCGTGCAGCCCCGGGGACGGCGGCCAACGGCATGCCCTGTGTGCAAGGCGCCGACTGCATCACGGGGACGTGTGCGAGCGGGGTCTGCGCCAACCCGACGCGTGTGCGTGTGGGGGAGACGTGCCAGTACAGCTCTGTCTGTGAACCCGGTGCTACTTGTCAGAACTGAGTGTGCTCCCGGTACGCGGCGAACCACGCAGCCTGCGAGAGACACGGGACGCACAGGCAGTCAGGGGGTCGCACTCAACGCTGTCCCCGGTGGTGCTGTCGAAGCTGTGCACCGCTGGCCCACCCGTGCACACTTTATCACATAGCACTGGCCCACAGCTCCCAGCTGCCGAGGGATTCAGTGTGGGCACCGGAGAGGACGCATGGACTGGGTGCCCACCGCCGATGAGGAGGCGAGCAAGATGGCGACAGCGATGGGGCCCAGCATCGTGGCAAGGCAGTGTGGCACACTTATCTTGTGAAGAAAACTCGGGGGAGGAGCTCGTGAAGACCGCAGCGGAAATGTCCAGAGCATTGCCCCGCGGTGCTTCGACATGAAAATGCGAGCGCGCGTGCACAAGGCGCCCAATCGGAAGGCTGGCAAGACAGAGGGGCGGCCTTTGCGGTGTGGAAGCGAGGGGACAGGAATTAGCTGCCCTGGTCGGTGGCGAGTCTGTTTCCGAAGACATTGCCACCGACGGAAATGGACCCCACGCTCTCCGCAATGACGTCGCGAGCAGCGTTGCCTGCCTTTGGGCAATGGTGCGTGCGTGGGCATCGGGCACCCTTGAGCCCCCTCTGCCCGCTGCAGCGATAGAAGCCATCGGCACTGTCATCGGCACTGTCACTGCGCTACCGGCTGCTGTGCTCTGCCTCAGCAGTACCTGCGTGGCGGCAACCCTTCAGGGCTAGAGCAGAGGGGAAAGCTGGCGTCACAGGGGCTACGCTGCAGACCAACACGGCGAGGCGGCGATGGTGTATTGAGGCGGCACGCCCCACGGAGCCCTTCGTCCGAGGGCCGCCCACTCCTCACATGGCGCAGGCGCGGATGATCTCCTCGGCGCCCTCGCACTGCCTGCCCGCCGACACGGCCTCGCAGATGGCCACGATCTCGGGCTGCAGCGGGGCGGGGGCGACGGTCAGCCACAAGGGGGCGCAGAGGGGTCAAGACAGCGCACGTCTTCTCTGAGGATCTCGCGGCAGACGTAGAGGAGCAGGTGGAAGTCCGAGGCCCACGTGTAGAAGGGCTTCTTGCCGTGCTCCTTGATGTGGTCGCGCAGGTCCTCGCGCACCTGCGGCGCGTCGACGCGGTTCTCGACGGGGAAGCTGCAGAGCGCGAACCTGCTCTTGGAGGCGGCGACGGGCACGTTGACGATGACCCAGTGGTTGTCGATCGTGTGCGTCTCGCGGTTCTCGATGACGACGGGCTTGCTCGTCGACAGGAACGAGGGGTCCTCCGACGCCGTGAACAGGCCCTTCTTCTGCAGCAGCATCGCCTGCTCCGACGCCTGGAACGCCTCCACCTTGCTCTTCCCCGCCGCCGTCGCTGTGCGGCCGCCGCGATGCCCGTCAGTGAGCGCACAGAGGGTAACCAACACTGCGGTGAGTGTCGTTGCTGCGTGGCTTCGGTTGCCATCGTGTGGGTGCGAATGGGGTGGCGCGGCTGTTGGACGCATGGCCACCACCAGAGCGCTGTAAATGCGTGTCGCAGTCCTCGGAGCCCAAGTGGGCGAAAGAGGAGAGAACAAAGTGCAGAGTGCGCGTGCTTGGGGAGAGCCAGCAGTGTGGCAGCAGAGCCCAGACGTGTGTATGTGCGTGAAAGTGGATAGCGCGAGTGACACAGAGTGGAGTGGCAGTGGCAAACGTGGACAGAGCAGAGCGGCGCACGGGAGAGGACCATGGTGACGAAGCGGGGGCCGTGGCGGTTCTGGAGCTCGGCCATGCGCTCGATCTCGAGCGACGTGAGCAGGTTGTCGCGGGCGCCGTGCGAGAAGATCCAGCCGACGAGCCCCAGCCCCAGCAGCCCGGCGACCGTCTCGACCATCTCTGCGTGCGGGTCCTCGAGCAGGCTGAAGCAGCCGTCCTCGGTGGCCTCCTGCGGCGGCTCGTAGATGCCGTGCACCGTCGTGGAGCCGTCGTCCTCGTGCCTGCCGTACATCCACCCCACGCGGTTCGCGCGGAAGCGGTGCAGCGAGACGTACGACTGGAAGCCGCTGGCCGCGTGGTAGTCGACGGCGACCTTGGCGCAGGCGGCGTCTGCCTGGCGCTTGACGTGCACCAGCCGCTGCTCGCGCCTCTGCATGCACTCGACGCACGAGCCGTGGGGCCCGTGGTTCCTGCACACAATGGGCTCGTCGTCGAGCTCCTCCTCCTGCGCCGCCCGCTCGGGCCCCATGCAGTTGGTGCACCGCCCGTGCGGCCCGTGCAGGCACTTGATCCCCATCCTGTTCGGCCCCTGCGCTGGGCCTCCTGCTGCTGCAGAGGCAGAGGCAGCAGCTGTGGGGCTCTGCTTGTCGCCCACGCACTTGGGGCAGGTCACGTGGGCGGGGTGGTTGCACGCCAGCCGCGGCGTGTCCACCAGCGGGGGGCAGTTGACGCAGTGCACGCCCGGCCCGTGCCTGCACAGCGCAGACGACCCCCCTGGGGCTGCTGCTGCTGCCCCTGCGGCTGCTGCTGGGGCAGAGGCTGGAGCAGGGGCGGTGGTGGCGATGCAGTTGGGGCAGCGGACAGAGGGCGGGTGGTTGCAGGCGACGTGGCCCCTGGCCGTCCGCGGCATGCACTTGACGCACACCGTGTGGGGCCCGTGCCTCATCGGGCAGTTGCTGCAGCGCAGGGTGGGACGGAGTGGGTGGGTGTGCCACGTCGGGCGTGCCCCCCGTGACGTGGTGTGACGTGGGGGGAGCCTGTGGCGCACGCGGGGGTGATCTCGTCGGGGGGCGGTGTCCGCGGGTGCGCAGAGGCCGAGGGCGGCGGCGACATCGACGTGTCGTGGGCCCCTCCTGCTGCCGCTCCTGTGCCCACGCTGCTGCTGCTGCTGCTGCCGCGCGCCGTCGACACGGAGCCCGCGAACAGCATCGACCCGTGCCTGCGTCGCGTCACGTAGTGTCACGTCACGTTCAACGTCACATCGCATCGCCACGTGGTGGTGTCTGCCGTCAGAGCCCCCCTGTGGTCCGGACACCACGCCCACGCCCACACCGGGGGTGGAGGCTGCGGGGGAGCGCAACTGGAGGCCGGCGGAGCGCATGTTGAGGCGCGTGGGGACGGCGGCGCTGAGCGTGCGGTCGTTGGCGAGGACCACGAGCGCCGCCTGCATCCCCATGTCCTTGGCGACCTTCTCGCGCAGCGCCAGCACCGTCTCGGCGTCGGCCACCTCGTACCGCGCCACGACGCCCGTCGGGAGAGTGACTCGGATGATCTGCGGCGGGGGTCATTCGCGGGGGCTGCGGGGCGTGCGCTCACCATTATCGCGCTGAGACAACTAAGCGTTTCGTAAGTGGGATATTTGTCCCCCCTCGGCTTTTCCGGATATTTGGAAAATCTCTCGCCAGATTTTTGTCTGGTCTGGGGTGTGCAAACCATGGGAGTGCGCGCGCGGGCCACGCTGGCGGTTCTGTTCGTTGCCCTTCTGGCAGTACGCGTGCCCCCTCACCCGCCAGGCACACCGCCTCACCCATGACCCCTTGCAGGAGTCTGCGTTTGGAGCGATCGACTTCACGGTGCCCACCTCCTTGGGGGCCCAATCCCACCCGAATCCCAATTGACGCGCGACTTCCAGAAAGAAGAGGCAGATGAGGACAAGAAGCCCTCCTCCATGACAGCCGAGATCATGCGGCAGCGCATCGCGCAGTGGACGTCGTTCGACCCGGACAAGTATGTCTTCCCGGACTTTGACATGGTCAAGTACGACCCCCCGAAGCCCAAGTGGCAGCTCGACCTCGTTACGTCACCCAAGAAATGCCTGCACCACGTCACCCGGAAAGGGAGACACTAAAAGCCACCTCTGTCGACTCCTCCCTCCCCTTTGCTTCCCTGCCTGTCGCATCAGACGACGCCAGTCAAGCCCTGGAACGCCACCACGCGGCCGTTCCGCGTGCTCTTCGTCGCGGAGATCGACGTGTACGTGACGAGCATGAGCAGGTGGTTCTTCCACTTCTACGAGGCGTTCAGGCAGCTGCCCAGCGTCGAGGCGTACCTCTGGGGCCCGGGCTTCACCGGCTGGGAGGACGACCTCACGACCGCCGAGAACGTCGCCACGCGCTGGGGCAGCCCGCTCTTCTTCGACTTCTTCTTCAACCACACCATCCACGTGCGTCCAGTTACAATTCTGAATCTTCTGCGTTCCTGATTCGCGGATCTTCTGTGATTTTCCCCACCCTCTCCCACACAGCACAACAAGGACCGCAAGTGGAAGGGGCTCGGGGAGCCGCACCCGCCGGTGGCCGTGTGGCACCACGAGTGCGTGTACTTTGAGAAGCTGCCGTCGTCGGACTACAACAGCGTGTTCCAGTGCTCGCACGAGGCGGAGCTGGTGCTGCACGCCTACGCCAACCACATGGCCTACTTCCCCTCGCACAGCGTCGACCGCCTGCTCTGGCACTTCCCGCACGCCGCGCACCTGCCCCTGCACACCAACAACTCGGACCCCGCCTCGGAGCGCGCCGTCGACGTGCTGCTCATCGGGCGCATCTGGAACGCCTACCCCATGCGCCTCCGCTACCTCCAGCTCCTCGAGCAGAAGAAGATGCCCGGCAACGCCGTCCAGTACGAGCACCCCGGTGCGCTCCGCCCCCCTGCTCCCTCCCCCGCCGTTCTTGGCCACTCGTTCGATGGCCCCGCGCTCCTTTTCGCACTTAGTTTTTTTCATTTCTTTGTGATTTCGGTTTCCACACGGAATGCTGTCCCAGTGCGAGCGTCCCTGACACCCTCTCGCCTGGTCTTACTACTTCCCCACTATGGCACGCTTGTGATGGCGATGACTCCGTTTCGTGGCCGCCCTGTCTTTGCTCTTCATTGCACTTTGCGTTGGGTTCCCACTGAGCACCGCCCAACGAGTGAGCACCGATGATGCTCTGCGACTGGGATTCCAACGCCGCCTCGCGGTGATTCTGGACCCATGCGTCTCACGAGCATTGCCTGCTGGGTCTGCACGTGCCGAGCACAACTGTTGTGTCTTGTTTTTTCTCGGGCTTTTTGTTTCTGGGTTCTCTTTGTCTGCAATTCCAGCACGTTGTTTTGCGCTCTGCCGGCCCTCAGGAGCTGCAATGCACCACTGTGCTCTGCATACCCCCAGCTCTGTTGAGCTCTGACCCTTGAGCAACTTCTAAGCCCGCGCGCTATGCAATTTCCCCGCATTTTGCCTCAATATTCCGCACACTCTGTTGCTCTCGCGACCCCTCTGACGACGTTTCCCGTGCTCGCGTGCGTGCGTGCGCGCAGGGTACTGGATCAACGAGAACGACATGCTGCCGACGGCGGTGGAGGCGCAGGCAGCGCACTACGTGCGGTCGCTGGAGACGGCCAAGATCATCCTCGTCTGCAGCACACGCAGGCGCTACGCCGTGCGCAAGTACGTCGAGGCCGCTGCGGCCGGGGCCCTCGTGATCGGCGACATCCCGGGCGACCGCGAGGACGAGTTCGGGCACTACGTCGTCGAGGTCAAGCGCTCGGACCCCGACGAGGTGATCCAGCAGACGGTGCAGTGGTGGCTCGACCACCCGCGCGAGCGCATCGCCCGCGCCGCGCTGGGCCAGCGCCTCGTGCGCGCGCGCTACACGACGGCGCACGCGGCGAGGAACGCGCTGTACATCATGCAGAGCTACCTGGCGGGCGTCAGGGGCATGGTCTTCCCGCACCCCTTCCGCAGGATCAACTACTTCCTCCCCAAGACCCGCCAGTGCGTGCGCTCCTGAGCGGCCGCCGCCAGCCGCCCCGCGGGGGGGCTCCGCTCGTCAACAACTGAACTGCTGTCGAACTGCTGCTGCTGCTGCTTGCCACTGTGCCCTGTGCCGCTCTTTCTCTTCTTCCGTGAAACGCGTGGCAGCGATGCTGGGCTCTGTTGGGAGTAGTCTTCCCGCTATTTAAACTGCAGTGGGAGTGCAGTTGCCGCCCTGGGCTTCGTTGCCCCGCTGTGGGCTTCTGTGCGCCTCTGCTCCCTCTTGCATGCAGAGCTCGCTGGCTCCCCCATTTCGCGCCTCGTCTCGGACCTCCAGACGCCCCCCAATAGGGCAGGGAGGTGCACGTCCGGCATTTTGCGCGCACCATTGTGGCAGTGCTCCTTCGTTTGTTGCGCTGCGTCTGTTGCCCCAACGGCTTGTTCGTTCGGTTGTCCACTTTTCCCCGCGATTGCAAGGCTCCGCGCAACATGCACCCGAGTTCAATCCAACTTGGTGCACGACGGGGGCACCGTGACGTGTCATCCTCTGCACGTATCCTGCACCAATGCCGCTATTTAATCGCCACGCACTTGGGGATTTCAGTGCACATCGTCTGTGAACGCCTTCGCCTGCACACGCATCCAAACACTGCAAAATGCGTTGCTATGCATCGTTACTTCTCGCCGCGCTCGCCTGTGCGGTCTCTGGTGAGTCCCTTCATTGCCCCGTCCCGGTGCTCTCAACTTCTCAGCCTAT
>CACRSC010000030.1:379235-393686 GCA_902651635.1 Mastigamoeba balamuthi
CGACGCTGGCGCAGGAGGGGAGGAGCGTGTCGATGGACTTTGCGAGCTGCGGGGGCTACCTCCAGGACCTCACAGCGCCGCTCAGCGCTGGAATGGTGGCCACGGTGAGCCACTGGGGCGATGGCACGATGGACTGGCTCGACGGCAAGTGGTGCCACGCGGGCTGCGACAAGAGCGGCCGCCTCGTGGTCAGCGACATTGAGCTCACGGGCAGCGACAGCACCAGCGGCTCTGCTCCCGCCCCCGAGGTCCCTGCGCTGGCGGGCCAAGTGCACCTGAAGACGTTCTTCAACACGTTCCTCAGCGCCCAGCCCAACGGGCAGCTCGTGGGAGACAGGGCGCAGGCGAATCGTGAGCGCATTCGCTCAGCGACATCAGAGCACAATTCAACTGACGTGCATTGAACCGCAGAGTGGGAGACGTTCACGGTGGAGAAGGCCAGGCTGGCTGGGGGCGTGTACCTCAGGAGCGCGCACGGCAAGTACGTGTCGGCCAACCCTCAGACGGGGCACGTGAGGGCCGACGCGGCGTGGGCCAACGAGTGGGAGACGTTCTTCGCGGAGGCGAGGGGCGACGGCCAGTGGGTGTTCAGGACGACGTCTGGGCGCTACCTGACAGTGGAGGACAAGCCGCACAACGTGACTGCGTGGAACACCGTGGCGCAGGGCTGGGAGACCTTCACTGTCGCTTGAGAGAATCCGGACCCCTGGTCACGTGGTCCGGCCGGCCCACCCCATGAGACCTCCCAGGAGCACAAAAAGTGACAATTTAACTGCAGAATCGTTGTTCATCTGCAAGCACCACATCAGAAAGATGAAATGGTGCAATAATCATCCTCCCAATGGATTCTTGGCCATATGGCCCCGCCTTACGTAATTCCTGCTTTTCAAAACGACTGTCATAGAGATTGAAAACCTGACTAATCTTCTGGGTTCCGATGCTGCTGATAGTGGGATGTTACGTTCATTACTATCAGCGTAGAGCATACCTCCTGTCGATTCTGCTTTTTCAGGGAAAGTTCGATCTGCAATTTGGACAATGAGCCAAAGAGACATTTCCTGTGCAATAGACGGAAGTGAAACCTGCGGAAATGTTCATGAACACCCTGCTGATGCCGCCCCTGGCCTCAATGTTGCTGACCCCGAGGAGCCGCTCTTGTCGCACCCACGTGCCATCGTCCCAGTGGCTCAGCTTCATCACCATTCCTGCCCTGAGTGGCGCCGAGAGCTCCTGGAGGTAGCCCCCGCAGCCCCCCACATGATCCTCTGCTCCTGCACCAGCGCCACCACTGACCCTCTGTTCGCCAAGAACCAGTGAGCGCGGCCACAGAGCACCGAAGAATGTGCCGGAGACAAACGAGCTGCCTGCCCTCGGACTGGAATTACACCAAATCCAATCATCAGATTGCTCAAGCAATACCATCGGAACATGCCTTCCTCTCAAGTCACCAGGTAAGAGAGCTGCTTTTTGCTTACTAACGGGGGCTCTTCGCTCCAGGAAATGAGTGTAACTCTTACCGTGAGTGCCAGCTCTGGTACGCGGAGCGGTCTACATCGGCATGTTCTGGTGGTATCTGCCAGCCAGCTTCGGGACGGACTGCCAATGGCAAGTCATGCACAAGCAACGCGGATTGCCTTACTCAATCATGTATTAACTCTGTCTGCACGAATCCTGTTTACGTTTCGATTGGCGCAAGCTGTGATTACCGGACCTCAGTTTGTGCACCGGGATCACAGTGCAGAGAGGGCGTCTGCACTAAATATGCACAAGCACACGAGTTGTGCAATGATGTCATTCCATGTCCATGGTCCTGCGAGAACAATGAATGTTTCTGGATTCTGAGTGGCAAAACAGGAGAGAAATGTGACGAATCTCCTTCATGTATGCAAGAACTGTTCTGTAGTCCGTACATAACTGATCGGTTGGTTATCTGACCTTCTTCCAGACAACAGCATCTGCACTAAATCGTTACCAATAATCAGTCAGCAATGCACCACCTCATCTGATTGTCCTGGGGGCTATAGGCACGAATTTCCTTTTAAAAATCCTTATTTATGCTCTCTGACAGGTGCTCCTGCAACTCTGAGATGGGTATCAAAATGTGCACCAGTTGGTCACCTGCCATCAAATACCTTCAGATGATCAAGAAGACCATCGATTGCTTTATCAAGAACGACAACTATGAGCAATGTATGCGCAATGACCTTATGGTTCAAGAGATGGAGATCGCGTCAGAATAATTGCATTATAGCAGTCTAAAACACCTTACAGTATGGTAATGTGTGGTGGATCTTCACTTCTACAAGATTCGAATTCAGCTTTTAAACTCTCGAACCCATAAGTTGCACATCTTCTGATTCTGTTCTATTCTCTTACTCTCTTACCGTCCTGAAGATGCAGCGGACTGTTCACATAACCCGAGAGCAGTTCTCGAGAGCCAGAGATGCACCAAAGCAACCCATGTGAATAAACGTTCCTACACGTAGGAACACCAAACACACATCAATCACAACACTTCCCACACATAAGAGCTGTCCTCCTCATCGTCAAAGGACTTGCAACATGATCTCAAGCTCGCTGTGGTTTTATCCTGCCTCCGTGGTTCTCTCCCTGCTAGTGGAGACGAATACCTCGCAACCCCACATTTTGGTTTTCTCCACTCCATATATCCGTGGATAAAATAGTGGATAAAACCACGGATAAAATGCAACACAACCCAGAATATTGATATAATAATCCTCAAGCAGCACTGATCCAACTCCTGGACGTTACATGACATCTAAAAAAGAGCGCAGCAAGCACAGCATCACAAGCAGTGCAGTTCACACTGAACCACAGGAAAACATGGTTCTTCCTGCAGCGTTCCTGAATTTTCATGTATCTGGAATGTGATTCTTGTTCAGTAATTTGGTGTTGTCTTGGCGCACCAATACGGCTGGCACCTGGCACCTATCGACGGGGACTGTATCCCGAACCTGTGAGGGAAGGGATTTCCCCGGCTCAATAGACTCATGTAGGTGATATTCATGGCCTCTGCTGAGGACAGAAGCCTGCCTTTTCTTCTGTAATTTAGTTGAGGAAAATTGTGCTTCCACGGAAGCCCCTCCGAGCAAGGTGGGACAGTGTCTCTGCATTGGTGGAAATAAAAAAGTGATGAGTGTGAACCTTCACGTCAATGTGAACAACCCAGGTGTGTAGAGTGTAGAGGTTGGGGACTGCGAATCCTGTTTCGTGTATCACCAAATATCTCGGAGATGGAATCAATTGGCGATTCACTGAATAAGAACAACACAACGCAGAGCTCAGCTGCTCTATGGACAGGGACACTGAGCAGCACAAGGTGGCGGTGCGCCTAGCAAGAGCCTCTGGCAGCTCACCCCCCCCCCCTGCGCCAGGCGGTCGCGCAGGCCATGAACAACCTCTTTGTGGGCGAGCCAGTGGCGGCGCTTCAGCACCTCTGCAGGCTGGCACCACTCTACACTGTGGCAGACCTCGGCCACCTCAGGACCCTCGAGGACGCGGAGCAGTACCGCACAGAGGTCGAAGAGAAGCGGGCAACGGAGGAGAAGGACCTGCTGCGGGTCATCAGGCTGGCACAGCAGAGGGACAGAGGCGTG
Organism: Mastigamoeba balamuthi; assembly: GCA_902651635.1. NCBI lineage: Eukaryota > Evosea > Mastigamoebida > Mastigamoebidae > Mastigamoeba > Mastigamoeba balamuthi. The sequence goes on from CACRSC010000030.1 coordinate 382,853, forward strand.
GCCGGCTTCGCCTGTGCGCACCCGGAGCTCTTCATAGGCAAGACCAGCCTCGTGGCCGACGACCCCCAGGTGGCCGCCGCCTTCCTCGCCGAGGTCAGGCAGATGGCGGTCTTGCCAGGTAACCGAGACCACTCCCTCGTGCAGCCCTCCCGCCACCGGCTGCCCTCTCTCACTTGCCCCGCTTTGCCCACTGCCGCTGGCAACCTCAGCCCCTGCAGGCATGCAGCAGCAGCAGCAGGAGGTCCAGGGCCCCCTGGCAAGTGCGTCAACGCTCGAGCAGCGGGCCTCCCTCGCTCACCGCCACCCCCCGCAACCCCGCAGAAAAGAAGAGGACCGTCGGTGGCTGCGGTGCTGCGAGCAGCCCCAGCGACAGGACGGTGCCCAGAAGCGACGACCCTGCATTTCTGCCCAAGCCCCGCCTCCCTGCCGTGCACGCGGAGACGTACCGCCGCATGCTGGCCGAGTTTGCCCCGGCTGCCCTGTGCACCTCGAATAACCAGTGCTTCCACGACGGCCCACTCTCCGACAGCTGCGGTGCGCCAGCACCAGGCGGGCAGGGCGGGGACGGAGGGCCAGGGGAGGCTGGCAGCTCGCAGGACCCTCACAACCGCCGTCTCAGTCTTTGGAATCGTGGGGAGCCAACTGCCGTTCTGCGGACGCGAGGTCGAACTCGACGAGGTGATGCGGAGGCTGAGGGCCAACTGGGATGCGTGGAGGGCGTGGAAGAAGAGCCCCAATGAAGCCGAGGCTCGGCGCAGCTACGCCCACCTGTTCGTCGCGCAGGCCTCGGGGCGCGGCAAGACGGCGCTGATGACCCGAGGCCTGTTCGAGAAGCTCAGGAAGGAGTGCAGACACAACTTCAGTGGCCGCGGCTTCCTCGTGGACCTGGAAGGCAATGGCCTGACGTCCCTGGATAGACGACTCCTCAAGAAAGGCGAGGGGGCAGCGTTCCTCGCGCCCCGCATCCTCTTTCAGGCACTCGGCAGGGTGGCAAGGGACTACGACTACGCATCGTTCCAAGAGAGCTTCGTGCACTGCCTCCGCGTGCACTCTTTGAAGGCGAGCAGCGTCAGCCTGGCAGACACTCTGGAGCACGTCGTCGGGCAAAACATGGACACGAGCGTCTGCCAGCCGGATGATCCCATCGTCGTTGTCCTGCACATCTCCGGGACCAGCTCGCTGCTCACGGACAACCATAAGCTGGCGTCCGCTCTTCTGCGCTGCGTATGGAAGGCCAACTCCCGGCTCGCTGCACAAAGCCCGTATGCGCTCACGGCCACGTTCGATGGAGCGGTGCCACTCGAGCTCCTCGAAGCTCTCCACGGCAGCGGGGCTCAGGCAGGGCCTATCCAACTCCAAGAGCTGCCGGGAGACTTCTACAATCGTGTACTCGGCAGCTTAGTCAGAAAGGCAGAGAGCGGCTGCGTGGATGGCTATCCGATCGACGCGAAACTGTTGACGAGCGCACAGAATGCCCTTAACCCGCCGACAGAGTCCAACCGGCTGCTGGCTCGCGTCGTGAGCGACTGCGGAGACAACATTCGCATATTCACGCTCGTGGTGTTCGCCATGGGCTGCCACGGCGGCCCGGAGCACACGTTCAGGTGGGCCAGGTTCTTCGAGGTCATGGGCACAATGGACACAACGCAGCGGCTCATTCAGGACATGCTCCCATACTACGTAGGGACACTCAAGCAGGAGACCATGGGCGTGTTTTGCAGAATCCTGGTCGCGAGCACGCTGGCTCGCCCTCTTCTGTGCAGCATCGAACACCCCATAGCACCAGAAATCACCAACTTGACGTGGCGGCGGCTGCAGAAGCTCGGCACGCTGTCCATTTCGGAGGACAAGGTGGTGTCGATGCCCATGTTCCTCGCTCGAATTTACCTCAAGCAGGCCACCGCCGTCACAGAAGGGCCGCTGCTGCAAGGACTTCGCAATCTCCTCGATGGCATGGGCCGAGGAGGCTGGAGAGATGTCGAGTTGTGCGACGCCACGATGCTCATGTTCAACGTTGTGTTCTGGGCAATGAACAACCGGGGTCAGGCAACATTTCGGCCACAGGACATTCTGCCCCAGCTCGCAGGGGACAACACGGCCGTCGACCCTGACCTGTGGCTCGAGATGCCGGAGCTGGTTCGGAAGACCCCAGAAAGGTGGTCTCAAGAGACGGCAGTTGAGGACTTCTCGCTCAAGCAGGACAAGTTCTGCAGTCCATGGGCAGCGTGGATCGGGAATGGTGTGGACCCGTTTGGAGATTCGTGGATTGTGCCATCGGCCCACGGAATGCGTATGGCGCCTGGACACCAGTTCGCGTTTTTCTTCGTTATCCAGAGCAACAAGTCGTTGCAGTGCAAAGCCGTCTCTCCTGAGAGCTTTAAATCCGAGTATTCAAGGGTACAGATCCAAATTCCGAAACAACATCCAATATCGATTGATCGCAGGTGAAGGAGAAGCTTAGGGAGACACCCTTCAGCTTTGTGTACATCACCGACCAGGGCACGGACAGCCTCAAGCCTCAGAATGCGATTATTGTTTCTCGAGGCAGCGTGGTGCTTCTCTATGGGCCCTGGCTCGCCAGGCGGCGTGCAGAGTTGTGCAGCGCTAGCTGGCAGATAATGCAAACATGACGAATGACCATAGAAACTGAAATGTACACCGTGAATTTGACATTGTCCGGCCATGGAAAAGTGCAATAGAAGCACTCAAGGAGAGATACCGAATCATATAGCACCCATTTCGCGCACATCACAAACCACTTTGTGTACAGTGTTCATACATTGAGCCGTCAGTTCGGAAACTGATAGTGCATAAAGTGTGCTGAGGAAGATGTTGAAGAACTTCTTCGAGGTTAACATGGGGGACCTTTGACAGCACCCTTTACTAACCTGTGGTTCCATAGTCGCCATTTCCTGATGCCGTGTTGGTGGGTAGTGAGTATATTATGTGAGAAGATGTCAGGGAATTTTTAATCCAACATATTTATCACAATTGTGGCTGAAATACTGCGTTCCCAGGCTCTTCTGCTATGTCTGTCGCTCTTCTCCGATGTCATAAATGTGCAGGAGTATTTATTCAGAGCTGAGAGTGGGTTTGGGTTTCAGTTTAAGGCGCATCTCCGCTCTTTCCGTGGGATGCTTTGCTGCTGGTTCTCTGTGCGGATGCTGCACTTGGCCTTCTTTGCACAGCCTCACCTGCCCGGCCAATACTCTCTGCGAGACCGGTTTTCCCGCACCCGATTCTCGAGTTTCCCCTGTCCCCAGACCCGACAGGGCAGGAGGTTCATTTCGCGGTGTTTTGCACGCACCGCTGGGGTAGTGCTCCTTTTGTGGCACTGCGTCTGTTGCCCAACGGCCCACTTCAACCGGGTGGTCCCCTTTTCCCGACGATTGCAAGGCTTTGCAGAACATACACTCGGATTCACTCCAACTTGGTGCACTGATATGGTGCCTGTTGACGTGGGAGCGTTGCGCAACCTATCTTGCACCTCTGGGCGGTATTTAAGCTCAACGCACTTCCCCGTCAATTTGTGAACATCAAACAAGTCGCCGCACTACCCTGTGCACACAAACCCAATACCGCTGCATCCAATATGCGTTTCTCCACTTCGTTTCTTCCACTCCTTGCCGCGCTCGCCTGTGTGGTCGTTGGTGCGCTCCTTTCTCGTGGTTCCTGTCCTCGGGCTCTGTGCGGGGCTCTGCGGGTTCTGACGAGGTGCCTATGCGAGTGGCCGCAGGCGAGTTCACGAGCAACATCGCCGCGGGGTCGCTGACCGCCAGGACCAGCGGCAGGACAGAGAGCCTCAGCGTCGTCCTGGAAGAACGGCCGCCTGCAGTCGGCGGGCGCCGCGATGACGGGGCTGCACAACATCGGGCGGACGGGGCCCGGGCAGTGCTACCGCCTCTACACCGAGGGCGCGTTCAAGCACGAGATGCTCGACGCCAACGTGCCCGAGATCCAGCGGACGAACCTGAGCAACACGGTGCTGCTGCTCAAGTCGCTGGGCGTCGAGGACCTGCTCGAGTTCGAGTTCATGGACCCGTCGCCGCAGGAGAACCTCGTCAAGTCGATGTATCACCTCTGGGCGCTCGGGGCGCTGGACAGCAGCGGGCGCCTCACGCGTCACCGCCGTCGAGCCCCAGGTGCTCGCAGAGCTCGCCCCCATGTTCTTCTCGGTCCGCGAGGGCTTCCAGCAGCGCATGGAGCGCAGGCAGCGCGAGCGCGAGATGGGCGAGCGCATGGAGCACGAGATGGAGCAGGCCGTCGCCGACGACCAGGCCAAGCGCGAGCAGGAAGAGCTCCTCAAGTTCCGCAGCGCCCAGTCGTGCGTGCTCTGCTCCCCCCTCCGCCCTCTGCCTGCGCCCCAGCACCCCTAACGCGTTGCCCTGGCGCAGGGTGAGCAAGATCGCCACGCCGGGGCGCGGGTCCACGCGGAGGAGGACGCCGTACCGAGTGGGAATCTGAGGGGGCGGCGAACAAAGAGGGGCTCCACCCAAGTGGGAACAAGAGCGCTCTACTGGGCTTTGTAGTCTGACGGCGGTGGTGGCTATGGATGGGTGGGCTCGCACCCAGTGGGGCAGGGCCCATCAATTGTATCCTCACAAGACGGGAGCCACACAACGGGCAGTGCTCGTCCGGCACGTTTTCGGCATCACCCCTAGTTGTGAATATGTCTTTGCAGCCAAACGTACCATTTTACCAGTTTCATGAAAAACACCAAAAAGTGAAAAAGTCGTTTTAAAACGACATTTGAAAAATATGAAAAAACTAAGTCAGTGTATATAACTCATAATGAACATATAAAAATGAAAATAATTCCCATTTTCGTGAATTCCAATAATGCGCAAATCGATAAGCAATTGATTCCTGTTTCACGAATTCCAAATTTGCCGTCACTGTCGCGAAAGCGACACATGAAAAAGTCGTTTAAAAACGACATTTTTTTTCATACTTAGTTTTTTCAGTGAAACTGGTAAAATGGTACGTTTGGCTGCAAAGACATATTAGTGGTGCATAGGGCTAAGAGACACACAATGTTGGACTTGTATTCCATCGCTGGCCCTATTAATGGGATGTACTCGCAGAAAAATACCTCAAAAGATTCTCTCGTGAATGACGTGAAAGCGACAATTGAATCAGCCGAAGAACTTTTCCCCCTTCGCTTGTTTCTTTGGCGGCAGCGCAGAGTAACTTACCGAAATGCGACGCCGCCCCGGAGGCCGAGGTGGCGACGGCGAGAGCGGAGCAGGTGCTGGGACTGGGACTGGCCTCCCCGGCACCAAGGGGGGAGCCTGATGTCCTTAGCAATTTTTGTTCTCTTGTGCCGCGATGTTTGACGAAAGAAATCAAGTGTTACAAGAAATCCCCAAAAGATTAATTAAACGTGATATTATCTCGATTGTGATCTGAATAGTCCTTCTTGATCCGCTGTCGGCTGTGCCTCTGCAGTGTAAGCCTTAAACTTGTGCAGGCGCGAGACCTCTTTAAGAGATGCTCAATCACCCTGAACTCTGCAGTTCATACTCAGTAAGATAGGGAGCAACGGAGGTCAAGGGCCAGGAGGAGGGCCCATGAGTAGGATCTTGTTTTCGGCATCGCTCGCCTTGCTGCTGATGCGTGAAGATGGCAACGGGGAGCACGATGGACCACATGCTGTAGCAGTACATTATAATTACATTATTGTCCCTCGGCTGCCGGCTGCTGGCGTCTCGATGGCCGCTCACGCAACTCCCACGACTCGATGGCACGGAGGTCATTGAAGGACTTCCATATCTTTAGCGCGTCCTCCGAGACCTGCTGCGTGAGCTCAGCACGACGCTGCCTCGAAAGCGCGATGGGGCGATACGGGTGACCGCGCCTACAGCACGGCCGGCCAGACCCACCAAAGTCAGAGAGCTTGTCCAAGTCGTACTTGGAGTCCACAAGAGCCTCGGCCTCCGCAGACCCCGGCGCTGCTGCTGCGTCCCCACCACCTCGTCGCCCAGTACGCGCACGAGGGTGGACCTCCAGACGGAGCGGACGCTGGTGCTGGTCAGGCGCTCGTAGCGGATGGCCAGCGTGACGCGCGAGATGGCAGCGGGGTCGATGTTGTGCGCGCGGTTCGAGGTGATGAAGAGAGCGCCCTCGAACGACTCGAGCAGGCGCAGGAGGACGCCCGTCATGCTGTTGATCTGGAGCTCCCCGGGCTTGCGGTGCTCGATGAGCGCGTCGCCCTCGTCCAGCAGGACCAGCGCGCCCCAGTGCGACGCCAGCGAGAGCACGTCTGTCAGGCGCTCCTCGAGCTCGGCCACGCTCTTCCCGAGCTCCGCGAAGCTGATGGCGTAGAGTGGCTAGCCAAAGTAGGCCGCGAGCGCCTCCACGCTGAGCGTNGGCTCGGGCAGCGCCTCGGACCACGCGGCAGAGTCAGCGAAGACCTCGGTGAAGTGGAGACGCTCGCCGGACTCGCAGCCGCGGGTGGCCAGCGGGCGAGCGAAGTAGTAGACAGCGGTGCCTCTGCGCGGGGACTCGGGGCCCACAACCGCGTCGGAGGCCTGCCGCAGGGCAGCGATCGCCCGCGCAGTGGCGTCGGCAGAGACAGTGTCGTACTCCATCAGGAAATCAGGTACGCGAAGGGCCGGGCGCCGGTTGGTCCGTTGGCCGTTCTGAGCTTGGCCCCGCTCATTTCCTTTGCTTGTCCCTGCTTAAAAATGTCCCTGCGCGCAATTTTCATCCTAGATAACGATTGTGTCTGTTACGAGGAACGTTCCTCGAAAACGAGGGTAGGATCTCGGACGGACCACCACCTCTTATGCTAGCATGACCTCTAACAAACTAATAACGGCTGATTTCGTGGCGATAAAAAAAGATGCCCACTTGGCCGGAGCTCAGGCTCGCGGGCACCAGAGGGACTCGCACAGTATGCGCCAGACGTAAATACTGCGCCGCGGACACGACGCGCGACGTGCCTCATGTTCTCTCACCCTCTGGATTTCCCCGACATGTCTGCGAGCAGCGGTCTGGCAGGCTGTGGGTGCAGACACGGCGCCTGAGTCCGTGAACGCAAAGGCAGAGAAATGTATGGAAGACGTCTTTTCAGCCCCCCCGACTCCCGAACACAACCCCCTCGGTGGTGGATGGAGATACCACCGAGGATCGTGACCAGGGTCCTTCGGTGTTGGCTGTGACGTCACGTGCGAATATTGAACGGGATCACCGACGGCGATTGCACCCGAGGCCCAACGGCAACGGCCATTTTATTCTCTGTGCCGGTGAAGTCATCACAACAAAGCAATCGCCCCCAGCCACCACAATAGGCCTCTGCCCGCCACCTGCCCAGCCACATGCGTAACATCGCTACCCTGCTCGCTCTCTGCGCCACCGCTGCCGTGGCCCTCGCACGTGCGCTGTCCCTGCGAATGCGAGCGCCCCGCTCTTCAACTGACCTCAGCGGCCATTTCGGTTTGTCTCTCAAACGGCAGCGTACGAGGTGCCGTTCAGCGGGTTCCCTGCCTACGGCGTCCCCAGCGGCCCCGCTGGCGCTGCCTTTGCCTCGTACCACGAGCGTGCGACGTTGGCGTGGTACAACGTCGTGCGCACCGCCCAGAAGAAGTACTCGAACGACTTCATCGCCCCGCTCATCAAATGCACGTCGCTCCCCCCACTCTCGACTGCCCATCTCCGCAACGGCCTCCTCGGTCGCCGCAACGGCCATCCAACGCGCCTCGCGCCCGGCACAGCGGGGGACACGAGCGCGGCCCAGGTGTTCGACGGGGCCACGATGCCCGCGGCGAGGCCCATCGCGTGGAACCTCAACCTCAACAGGGCAGCGCGCGCGCACTCGGCAGACCTCGTCGCCAGCTGCTTCAAGAACGGTGCGCACAACGACTGCAACGGCACCAGCATGGGGGCGCGCATCCAGAGGTTCTACACGCCGATGGGGATGTACGGCGAGATCTACGCGCCGCTGGGCTTCAGTGGCTTCGACGCGATGCACTGGCCCGCGTGGAGCGTCGCCGCGTGGGTCTGCGACGGTTGGAGCGGCATGTCGTGGTCCTCCTCCTCGGGCTACGTCTACACCCTCAACGGATGCGTCACCGACGGCAGCGCCGGCCACCGGCAGGTCCGCTTGTTTTCACATAATTTTCCCCCCGTTGTTGAGTGTTTTCTGTTCTCTACGATTTCAATTTCCGGGGTTGAAAAGTTGTTGGACAAATTTATGATTGAGCATACGAGCTAAGGTGCCTCCCTTCTGTGCTGTGTGCGCAAGAGAGGGTGAACAACCCTCTTTCGGCCCAACCCCTCGTTAAATGTAACGAGGAGTGTTTGTGGATGGGATGGCAACACTGGAGTGTTGACTTTTCGATTGCAGAACATCATGAAGATCGGAGGAGAGGTCGGCTGCGGCGTCGTCATCAGCGGCCAGTCGCTGGCGTCGACGTGCGACATGAGCAGCACCGCCAGTCCCTACCCCGCTGCCCAGATGCAGGTCGCCAGCGGGGCCCACGTGACCGACTACGCCAACCGCGGCATGTTCTACTTCGTCGCCAGCTGGGCGTCGACCGCTGCCCCCACGTCGGACCCCGTCGTCGTGGTCGACGGCGCCCGTGTCCCCCTGACTCTGTACGCGGGCTCGGGCGGGTCGGCGACGTACATGTCGGCCAAGACGGCGTATGGGAGCAGCGACGCGTGCAAGTCGTACTACTTCCTCTTTGGCAGCGCCCGCTACCCGGCCACCGGGTCCTTCAAGACGTGCGCTTCTCCCTCTCTCACTTCAAGGAGCTCCCTGCGTGGTGAGCCTGACGATGGTGACCTCACAGGTACGGCATCGGGAGCTGCACGGTGGACTACGCCGCCTGAGATGGCCGTGAGACTATGTGAGAGCTGCGCAGGCAATGCACATAGACAAATGAAGCTCTGCAGCGTTCAGTTCTGTCTTCACAGACGTAGTCGGTTTCCATTTGAAAGCAGCATCCGCATAGCTCGGATCCTCGTGGAGGAAAGAAGTGTGCCAGGACAACGCATGCCAGAGTCGCAGTCAGTTGGGTGTAGGGTCCTCCATTATGTATTATCAGGCGTGCGTGTCCCTTCGTGCGTGTCCCCTTGAAGAGCCTGTTTGATGGCCCGCTCATCCATCCAAGGAAAATGTAAGCCAACGTCAATGTGGCACGTGCGTTTTCTTCAGAGCACTCACTGAGCTTGCTGAGGGGCAGCGCGGCGCGGGCTACAACGCGCCTCATCTCATATGCCCTTGTTGGCCTTGCCGCAACACTGCTTGACGTCGTGCCTGATGACGTCAGTACGTGCCGCGACGCCGGTGATCATCTTCTCGCCCTGGGCCTTGAAGTCAGCGGAGAACTTGACCACGATCATGCTCAGAGCCCTGCGCTTCTCACCCTCGTCCTCCACCACGTGCGCCTCGTACGCCAGCACGATGCTCTCGTACTGCATCGTGAACTGCTCGCGGGTCGCCGACGGCCGTCAGCGCAGCAGAATGAGCAAAAGCAGACCGCACAAATGCCTGGAAACAAAGCCCTTTTCAATCGGCAACAACCTGCAGGCACCAGCAAGCATCAAGCAGCATCACAATGAACACCAAGATCGTGGTCTTCCTGGCCGCGGTCGCAGCAGTGGCCAGTGGCGCCCGCGTGTACACCAGCCCCAGCGCCGGCTCGGACAACATCATCCCCGTTTCCAACGGCTTTGCCACTGTCAGTCCCCCTCTCGGTCTCCCACTCCAACCTGTTCTCTTTTGCCTCTCTCCCACACACCCACACTCTGTCGCTCTCTCTCTCTCTCTTGTGCACTCCCTCGTATCTCTCACACTCTTTCATGCACTCTTGCACACGCGTGCACACACACACACACACACTCTCTCTCTCACCCCCTCGCACATGCTCTTGCACTCCCGGCCACCCTTGCGTGGTGTCCCCTCGTCCCCTCGGCACCTTGGGCTGTCCCGTCCCCCCCTCCCGTCCCCGGCTCGATGCTGTCAAACCGTGTGCCTCACCTGGTCCCCGTGGCACGTGCGTGCCCTGCGCAGCTGACGACGACGGTCGAGAGGGCAGCGGACATCAGCAGCGTGCAGTGCTTCGCGTGGTACGGCATCCTCGCCGCCACCAACGACGGCCACGTCCTCTCGGACGTCTGGGACCCCGTCCTCTCCATGGTCCAGACCCGCGTCGGCAGGGGCAACACGTTCTCGGCCCTGATCCCCCTGACCACCGGCCACGTCCTCCGGGCCACTCCTACTGCATCGTCGACGGCCAGCGCCTCTGGGCCGCAGGCAACACCAACTTCCACATCACCCCCCAAGCAGCAGCACCCCGCCGGCACCCTCTCCATCCGCGGGGAAGTCGGCACCCCCATCAGCCACTCCTCAGTCCCCGCCTCCTCCGGCGCCTTTACCCTCAGCCTCGGCGTGAGCCTCCGGCCTTCCCCTTCCCTCCCTTCGCTCCGCTCCCCTTCCCAGACTCTCCACCGCCTCCGCCTCCTCCACCTCCTTCTCCTTCCCCGTCTGCGCGATGCCGTCGCGATCGCCCACTCACCGCGCACGCACTCACGTGCTCCCTCCAGCACGCAGTCACGGTTCCTGTTGTCCAGCCTTGCCAGCTCGAGGTGTGTCGTCCGCTTCGGCTACCCCACCCGCTTCGGCGCCCCGTGGCCCACTGTCAACGAGACCCTCCTCTACCGGGCCAGCCCCGCCCCCACTGCCGAGATGTGGTTCGGCTCTGTCCCCCTGCCTGCTGCCGGCGGTCCTCAAGGTCACCGCCCACTGCATCTACAACAGCATCGAGTCGTGGCTGGGCACCAACTACCAGGTCCAGGCCTACTAACCTTCCCCCCCCCCCCCCCCCCC